>JAQZBX010050579.1:0-19608 GCA_029593785.1 Cabassous unicinctus | reverse complement strand
CATTTTATTATGATTGGTATTTGTTTAAAAATAATATGAAAATAAAAAATGTTTAAAATTTATACAAATCAACTAGTCAGATTTTTACTTATATTTTAGTTTCAGTTTTGGCATATACCCCATGGTTGTAAAGATTACAAATAAATCACATTTTTATTTTAGGGGAAATAATATGCTCTTGTACATTTCTCTTCTGTTACAGCATTATAATCACATAAGTTAAGAAAAAAAAGGGGGGGGGTAATGTGTTGTAGAACAAGAATGTTAACATGACAAACTGCCACAAGATGGCAGTTTCTCAGAAAAGGTTTAAATTGAATAGGTGTTTGCCTGCTTATATCTCTTCAGATTTTATCTAAACTGAAATTTGTACATGTAAAGGGGCAAAATACGACTAGCCTAACTAACAGTTTTACCTGTGGATACACTTCTATTTTTTATTAAAAGTGGTCCAATAAAGGAATTAATTTATTTCAATTTTAATTTCATATATAATTATATATTGGGCTGAAGCACCATATACTTGTTAGTATAAACTTACCTGTGGATGTTTATTTTCCACTTACTCAGGTAATCTTACGGGATTACAGCTGAAGGACAAACGCACACAACCCCGTACACACACACACAACTCCAACACACGCGTGTGTGGGCACCTGCACGTCTGCTCACATGAAACTTTTATTTCCCCACAGCTATCTTAGTTGTAGCACCTCAGAGGAAATAATACCACCACTCTCTCCCAAACGCTGCAAAAATCTCAGAAAAAAAATAATAAATTAACATCTCAAACGTATATAGGTATTTGGATAAATGGCACCGCTCAAAGAAATGGATTTGGGGGGAGGTGGTGAGCCATCACCAACATTCGAAAGAGAGTCAGAGCCCACTAAATAGTCTCCTTTAAAAATCCATTTCCTTCTCATACACTCTTACCTACAAATTTCCTAATTTTTCTAAAAATGTGAAGGAATAAAAACTAAAAAGTTACAGAATTAATTCTGCACACACACACAGTAGAAAATATAAACACCTCACAATCTAGAAATTTTACGGGGCATTGCATGAACAGAATCTACAATAAGTCAAAAAAATTATCATTTATCCTATGAAATGAAAGAAGTAAGTAATAATAAGGGTTGCAGTTTTCTGCACTTATATCTATAATATTATTTGTTTTGTTAGACAAAAGGATGATGCACTAATCATGGAAATCAGAAAATGTATTCTTTTAGAAAGGTTTTAGTGACTATCATGGCACTAAGCTTTAATGGGAGATAAAAAAACTGAATTAGAAAATCTCTGTTACTTTAGTGCTAACAATACAGTTGTATTGTTGGAATACAGAATCCATGTAATTTTCATCTAACTCTACATTGGGGCAAAATAAATAAGAGCTAATTTGAATTTTAAAATTTTGTTTTAATAATTTTTTAAAGTGGGGATTAGTGGTTATACTTTGGTTTGGAGAAGAACACTTCTGAAAATTATATGGTACAGATAATAGTGTCCCTGCAGGTGAGACAAGTCTGAGTTTACCCTAAAATTGAGTAGGACCAGACATCTGCTCTGCAGTACCTGCAGGTGAAATAATTAATTACACAAGACTCAGGTCTTTCCAGGGAAAGAAATCATCCCAAAAGAAAAGTGTTTTGGCCCAGAAGACTGATCCGAGCAGAGGAAAGAGAAAATATTTGTCACTCAAGTTCTCTCTTTGTCCCTCCTTATGGTTGCTAAGAGAGGTCTAAGTCTAACTGAAAGAGCTGAGTGAGCAGAACAAAAAAATGTCAGTTGTGTTAGCAAGACAGATGTGCGAGGTGGTAGTGGTGGTGATGAGCAAGCACTCTCGGTCTGTCTCTGGGACTGTCTATTGGACAATTCAGAGGCTCCCTCTCCCACCTTTCACCTCCCACTTTTTTCTCACTCCACTTGAGAACTTGTCTCTGCCAAAAACATCCCAAATGGTTTTGGAGTTAAGTAAATCCACAAACTGAAGAACTAAACGAGAAACTGGAATGTCAGAGGGTTTAAGAGGTATTGGGTGGGGGCTTCTGGAGCTTGAAAAGAGAGTTAGGACAGAAAATGCTAGTAAATGGGAAGCTCCAGGGAGTCTGTGTTAAGAGGATAAAGATAAGGAAGTAAAAGGAAGCACAGTATTGTCATTTAAGAGACTCAAGTAATGAATAAATTTTTTTATTTTATTTTGGCTGCTCAGACTGAGCCATCTGGTTGAAGGCTTCAAAAAGTTTGTGGCTGTTTCAATAAAGTGTACAAATATATCAGGAGCATAACTCAAATTCTTTGAGCCCCATAGGCCTTGGTGTGATACAAAGGTAGCGTAAAGGAATATTCTCTGGTTCAGTAAAGGAACCAGTTTGGTTTTGATGGATTAGGGCCCTGAGAATTCTGGAAAGCCTGGTGTAATTTTGGCCCATTGAGGTATCTCCAAGCTACAGCTTCAGCAGTACCACTGGATTTGACAGAACAGAACATCAGCTACAGGCAAGCATGGACCCAGTTGGCATTTCCAGATGATTTTACATGAGTTTTATTGAACAAGCATGATGGAGCCATAGATGTTAGAGTCCAGCAGTAGAATACCACAGAGGCACAGCAGAAGAAGTGTCAATGATGAAATACTCTGGTAGAACAAGGAATATTGAGTTGATTAAAATCCTTGGTGAGGCAACCAGCAAGATGGTGGCAGAGTAAGGAGCTCCTAGAGTCAGCTCCTGCTACAGGGCAATTAAGAATCACCCAGAGCTATCTAAAGCACTTTTGGGGGTGCTCCAGGAGACCAGAAGTGCATCCTGCAACATCCTTGAAAGAATGGAAGGAGGAGACTACACATCTGCAGAGAAGATTCCTGAGTAGAGCCCTCCACGCCCTGGGGGCCGGTGCCCATCCTCCACTGGAGGCACAAGCCCCTCCAGAGCTGTTACGTGGCTGGAATTGGAAGCTCCACTTTCCAAAACAGTAGAGGAAGAGATGGTTGGGCACCAACTTCAGCTACTGATTAGTAAATTTGGCAGGTTAAAGTATAATCCTAAGAACAGCTAAAGTTTGAACCTGTCCAAGTCAGAAGGAGGCTGGTGGCCACCATTTCAACTCCACCGCTGGCAGGAGGGGAAGCGGGGCTGACTGAAAATCCCAGTGCTGGCAGGGACCGGCTTCTTTCTAGATCAGATTGCAGCTCTAGTCTAAGCCCCAGGCCCACCTTGGGCAGGGAGGAAGCTGGGGGGAGCTGAGCCAGCCTCTCCGGGAAATTACAGGCCACACAGCAGGGGCTGGTGATCATCCTACTTTGGCAGCGCAAGCCGCCCCAGGAGCTATTCTGTGGCAAAAATTGGAAGCTCTATTTCCCAAAAACAGGGGAGGAAGAGATGGTTGGCCACTGATTTCAACTACTAATTAGTAAATTCACCTGCCTAAAGTATAACCCTGAGAACAGCTAAAGTTTGAACCTGTCCAAGTAAGAAAGAGGCCGGTAGCTGCCATTTTGACTCGACCCCCAGCAGAAGGGAAAACCATGCTGACTGAAAATCACAGTGACAGTAGAGACTGGTTTCTTTCACCCAGATTGGCCTGTAGCCCTAGCCTAGGCTTCAGCCCCACCTCTAGCAGGGAGGAAGCTGGCAGGCCCTGCACCAGCCTATCCAGGTAACTACAGGTACATTTGGCTGGCACAGACTGAATAATTGGAAGTCTACCAGAGCAACTGTGGTCATCTTGGACCTGCACTGCATAGATTGCTGCCCACACCTGCAGCTCCATCCCTGCTCCAGGCAGGGAAGAAAGGGGCGTGAAGCTTCATCAGTCTCTCTGGGCAACTACAGTCTAGGCCTGCATGAGTTGGATTATTCCACACAGCTGTGGCTCTGACCCTACCCCTGGCAAAGGAGAAAGTTGGGAGAAGCTTCATTGGTCCTTGGGACAATGAGGGCAGCTTGAGCCTCCACAGCTTATAGCACCAACCACATCCGTGGCTCCTACTACACAACTAGCATAGGAGAAAGGGCAGGAAGCCCTAAACTAAAGAGTGAAACTGCACCCAGAATAAATACTCTAGTAAGCCAGATGCCAAGACACCAAAAAAAATTACAATCCACACCAAGAAACAGGAAGCTATGGCCCAGTTAAAGGAACTACATAAGCCTCCAAATGACATAAAGGAGTTGAGACAACTAATCATAGATGTTCAAACAAATTTCCTTAATGAATTCAATTAGATGGCTAAAGAAATTAAGGATATTAAGAAGACACTGGATAAGCACAAAGAAGAATTTGAAAGCATACATAGAAAAATAGCAGATCTTATGGGAATGAAAGGTGCAAAAAAGGAAATTAAAAATACACTGGAATCATATAACAGCAGATTTGAGGAGACAGAAGAAAGGATTGGTGAGCTTGAAGAAATGGCCACTGAAAGTGAACATACAAAAGAACAGATGAAGAAAAGAATGGAAAAACTTGAACAAGGTCTCAGGGAACTAAATGACAGCAAGAGATATGCAAACATACATGGGTGTCCCAGAAGAAGATAAAAGGGGCAGAAGGAATATTTGAAGAAATAATGGTACAAAATTTCCCAACCCTATTGAAGGACATAGATATCTATGTCCAAGAAGCACAATGTACTCCCATCCAAAAAAATCCGAATAGACCAACTCGGAGATACATACTAATCAGAATGTCAAATGTCAAAGACAGAGAGAATTCTGAGAAAAGCAAGAGAAAAGCAATGCATAACATATAGGGGACACCCAATAAGATTAAGTGCTGATTTCTCACCAGAAACCTTGGAGGCAAGAAGACAGTGGTATGATATACTTAAGATACAGCAAGATAAAAACTTTTACCCAAAAAACTTATATCTGGCAAGGTTGTATTTCAAAAATGAGGGCGAGTTTAGAATATTCACAGATAAACAGAAACTGAGAGACTTTGTAACCAAGAGATCTGCTTTGCAGGAAATACTAAAGGGTGTACTACAACCTGAAAAGGAAAGACAGGAGAGAGAGGCCTGGAAGAGAGTCTAGAAATGAAGATTATATCAATAAAAGTAGCCAAAAGTGTCAAAAGAGTGGTGACAATAAAATATGACAGACGAAACTCAAATATTCAGGAATAAACTTAACCAATGACTTAAAGCACTTGTATTCAGAAAACTACAACTCATTGTTAAAAGAAATAAAAACAGACCTAAAAAATTAAAGAACATTTCGTGCTCACGGATTGGAAGATTAAATATCATTAAGACTGACTTCTACTAAAGTTGATATACAGATTCAATACAATCCCCATAAAAATTCCCCCAGCATTTTTTAAATACTTGGAAAATATGATTATCAAATTTATTTGGAAGGGTAAGGGGTCCTGAATAGCCAGAACATCTCAAAAAGGAAAAGCAAAGTTGGAAGACTCTCATTTCTAGACTTTGTCATATTACCTAGCTACAGTGGTAAAAACAGCATGTTACTGGCATAAAGACAGACACATAGACCAATGGAACTGAATTGATGGTTCAGAAACAGACCCTCACATCTATGGTCAAGTGATTTTTGACTAGCCTGTCAAACCCATCCAGCTAGGGCAGAACAGTCTATTCCACAAATGGTGCTGAGAAAACTGGATATCCATAGCAAAAGAAGGAAAGAGGACCCCTATCTCACACCTTATATAAAAATTAACTCAAAATGAATAAAAAACCCAAATATAAAAGCAAGAACCATAAAGCTTCTAGAAGAAAATGTAGGAAAATATCTTTAAGACCTGGTGGTAGGTGGTGTATTCTTAAAGGAGATAAGAGGAGGACTGAGGTGAACTGATGATATTTAATGTATGTAGAAGTTTTAATTAGCTTTACTGTAAAAATGTGGAAATGTACAGAGTTGATGGCAACACATTATAGTGAGTAACAGCTGGTTTATAAATGGGGATGTGGCTGAGGATGGTAGTCTAGGGATGTAAATGCCAATTGACAGAAAGCTTGAGAATAATCTAGGGACTGAATAACACAGTAAACCCAGAGGTAGATGAGAATTGTGGTTGATGGTACAGATGCAAGAGTGTCCTTTGTGAGCTAGAGCAGATGTACATCACAATTGTAGGGTGGTGGGAATGTGGAGAAGCATGGGAAAAATACAACTGGAATGAC
This sequence comes from Cabassous unicinctus, assembly GCA_029593785.1. Taxonomy (NCBI): domain Eukaryota; kingdom Metazoa; phylum Chordata; class Mammalia; order Cingulata; family Chlamyphoridae; genus Cabassous; species Cabassous unicinctus. Next base: position 13,451 of record JAQZBX010050579.1, on the reverse strand, counting down.
CTATGGACTGTGGTTAACAGTAATAATGTGATATTATTGCATCTATGCCAAAGATGTACTGTGTTGATGGTGGGGAAGTGTGGAGGGTGTGTGCCAAATATACGCTGTGGACCAGGTAATAATCAGATGATGTTATCTCATAATCTGTGGCAAATGTTCCACCGTGGTATGGTGTGTTGGTGGAGGAGTGATGTTTGGGAATTTTGCACATGTGCATGATTGTTTTGTCATAGAAACATTTGAGAGATAATAGTAGGATGGGTTGCGGGAAAATAGTAGGGTGGGTTGGTGGAAAAATACACCAAATGTAAGATGGAGACTGTAACGAGTGGTAGGATTTTGACAATATTCTTTCATAATTTGTAATAAATGTCTCACAACAATGCAAGGTATTGGTGGAGGGTTGATGTATAGGACCCTGTATGATGTTACGAATGTTTGCTTTGTAAGTTCACAACTTTTACTATACACTTATTGTTTATGTATGTTCATGTATAAATGATATAAAAATAATAATAATAGGGTGGGTTGGGAGAAAATACATTGGTTAGTAGTAATATTTTGAGGATGCTCTTTAATCATTAGTTAAAAATGTTTAACATCAATGCAAGGTATTGATGGTAGGGTGAGGTATGAGAGCCCTGTATGATGTTATGTATGTTTGTTTTTACAACTATTGCTATACACTTATTGTTTATGTATGTTCATGTATGAGTGATATACCTCAATAAATTTTTAAAAAACCCTTAGAGAAATCTGTTTCAAATAAACATTAATTGTGCATTGCAATCTCATTCAAATTGCATTGTCTTCTCCCTCATGGCAATCATTCCCACCATAATGGGAAAAAAAGATATTTTTACAGGAGGCATTGATGTTGTGAAAAGAGCATGAAACTCATAATCCCAAGGCCTCTGACACATTTAACATGAGTACATCACTTAACGCTTCAGGAAGATTTTCTTTATCTCAGAGAAGGAGATAATATGTGTCTTACAAAATTGTTACAGAAATTATCATACAAGCAATAGGTGCAGAGATTACTTCAGACAGTGAGGCCTCCCACTATCAGTTCTCTTTCACTTCAGTTAATAGGAACTAGAAGATCTATGTTTTCTGTTCAAGGCTGAATACGGATAACATTCTGTATACTATCATTCTGGTACATTTGAACACAAACACCTTCTAAGGTTGAGCCAGATGCCTCCCTTCCCTAATAGGACGCCACGTCTGAACCTGGGAATGTGTTCACCAGCAAGGGATCATAGCAAAATGAGTTGACCCCTGCTGGCCTGCAACCATAACTTCCCTAAGTGGAACTGAGTGTCCAGGCAAAGCACATAGCACCTCTATAGATGTATGTGATAAATGATCAAACGGCCAATGACTCCATAGAGCAAAACCATGCACACATGGCCTTGGTATGAAATAATATTTTGATCTGATTGTTTAAGGTATTCGAAGTAGAAGAAACTGTGTGTGGGGTGGGGGCGGGGAAGGTAATTATTCTTATACTCATGTTCAGGCTTCTGATACTTTCAAGGTTTCAATTTTATATGTGATTTTTGTTTTAATCTATGCATTTTTATATTTATTTCCTAAACTTCAAAATCTGATCGTATTGAGAAATGTTTGTCCTCTAAATAACACACTCTCCACAAAGAATAATTGACTTCTCTTTTCTCCATTCAAAAATGAAAAATCTGGATGACTCTTTTGACCGTAGTTATTATGTCTTTTAGGAAATAATATGAAGGATATTTAATGACCAAACCTCAGTTCCTTATCTCCAGTTCTCACATAAAATCACAGCAGACACTGTGCAATAGTGGGTCAAAACTTCAGAATCAAGGTGATATAGGTATTGGAGGAGTGCTCTCAAGTCAAGCCTTATTTAATAGTTACAACAAGGTTCTCTTACTATCAGGTAAAAAGCCCAGGCTTGAGGCTGGAAGTGAATCCAACACCAATCGCCTTAAAATCTAAGTGAGAAACTTTTTTTTTTTTAAAGGGGAGAGATTTTTGAATGAGGGTGAAAGGAGGAACAGGATATTGAAGTTAACAAGAATTCTTTGTTCCAAGTTTTCTGTAGTTAAGGATAATTTAGTTATTCATAAGAAAGAAACAAACAGGAAGAGGAAAAAAAGTGGTGTGATGCCTATATGCACCTGCAGATCAAAACAATATGGATGTGTCATACTAGGTTTATTTAAGCGCATTGTTCTGTGGACTGGCACTGACTACACAGTTGAAAAATGCTATGGCTGATCTACAACGTCCCAGCCTCAAGAACAATGGAATGCATTTAAATAAGAGAAGCAACATTCATATGGAAAACATAACATTTTCCCCAAATCTTCTCCCTTTCTTTTTGAAGTTAATGCTGTTGTGACAGAGAAGATTAGCCTATGTGTAGATAGAACTGCCAGCTACTCATAAGCCAAATCTTGGATATGAATCTAAAAAGCTTCTCTTCTATATATTTTCTACCATTAGAGTTTCTCAATGATTTAGAAAATAGTTATTTTAATATTCATTCTTAATATGACAGAAACCCATGTCAACCCAAGATGTCTCAATCTGGTGGGAATAATTTGTAGGAGACCATGGGGTAGTAACAGGACTCTAAAGGGGAAAGGGACTTAAAGGCGAAGGTGTCAAACATAAATTTTGTCTATTTCTACTTTTGTCTGAAGTTGAAAATAATTTGAACCAATTCAATAAACTGGTATCTATTACATTGCTGGGTTCTAGGGACTCAGAACTGAAGAATTTTTTGATACCTGTTTCTGAGGCATTGCGGCATCTAGACAGAGTTTAGCATCAGTCAGGGAAACAAATACGTCTACCCTGAACTATGGGATAAACATTAATCTAAAGAAGCATATTAGGAGTCGAATGAAAAGAAGGATTATTCTCCTTAAGTTTGAACAAGGATTCCATGGAGATGACACGTGAATTAGACCAAGAGGAATGGGTAGAAAGAAGATCACCGTGCACAGGCAGGAGCCAGACATAAAGCATGAGGTTGTGATTGAGCAAAGCGTCAAGGAACAGGGAGTGTTCCAATGTGACTGATCTCTAGGGAGCGGGAATTTCAGAATTTCAGAAAGTGAACTTCCTGCTGTGGAGTGAGGGACCTTCTGTCCTCTCCTCACAGACTCTGCCACAGCCACTAGGCTTCCTAAACTGTGTTCTCCGCTCTCTACTCTAGGCATTCGTAGAAGCTCTCCTCTCTGCCAAAACCATCATTAATTGCTCTGCATGGCTGGCTGTGACCTACTTTTCCTTGAGGTCTAAACTCAGACAGCATCTCGTCTGTAAGCCTTACCTGACCACACAGTCGGCCTTCGATGCCCCTTGTAAGCATTCCCATAGTATATTTTGGTGTTCCTTTAACAACTCTCCATTAGAATTTTTTATTGACTTGTGTATTGAATTGATTATGTTTTATTCTTACTTACCATATTATTCTACAAGATATAATACACAAGAATACACAGCAGGTGTTATTGTTAAATAAATACTCCAGTGAATGAATGACTTGATGTTGTGGCTGCTTGAAACAGGAGTTCAAGCATCCCCAAAGCAGTTCCTCACCCCCCTGCCAGAATATCTGTGCTCAAAGGGCAAAGATAACCACTGAAACCTGGTGGTGGTCAGAGAGGCAAGGGAAGGACGCCCTGAGCTCTAAGAGACGCCCTTTAGCGACCTTGGAATTCACCACCGTCATGTCCAGGTTCTGCAGAGGAGTCATCTCACTCTTCTGGAGTCCTGGACTCCTACTATGGAAAGCTCTTACACATCAGATCTTTAGTTGGAACGCATGGCCATGCACCTTAAGACCCACCTAGACAGCAAGGTCCCAAGTTGTTTTTGTGATTGAATCAGAAGCCAACAACCTCAGCTTCATGCTGGGCTGAGAATTATCTCTATGGGGGGCATTACAGGAACAGAAAATTTCTTCTGCTTTATCCCAGGCCTAAGACTCATTCTATCTTCTGCCCCAATATGTGTGACTCATGTTTGAAGTGCAAATCTTATCTTGCACAAGCTCTAGAATGGATGCAAGGATTAAATAAACAACTGTCTTTTCATTTGTCAGATTCCATATGCAATTTTATAAAACTGACAAAAATCTATTGAAACAAAAATAAATTTTTATTTACGTAATCATTCAGTTTCATTGATGCCTCAGATACTCATTTTCAAAACCATGCCTCACTTTGTACTCTCTGTACTTGGCACACTTAATTCACCCAAATCCCATCAAATATGATCAGCTCCACACATATCTGGAAGGGGTAACTTGGAGAACTAACCCAATTATATAGTTATTTTCTAAGGAACTCTATATAAATAGTCAACCTACTGAAAATGCCCAGAATAATATTTCCCTTACATTTTTAAAAAGAAAGTTCATCTGGTCTTCCCTTAAAGGATTTATACTCACCACTTTGGGGCAGGTGGGACTAACAAACATGACCTGGACATGCCCTTTGAAAATGAGACCATCCTTATTCCCCATATTCTCCTAAGAGGCACTTTAAGTATTCTTGTGATATTTAAATTCTCAAATGCAAGTGAAATAGAAAACAAAGTGCACCCACCACCCTTTTTTTGTTCTTGAAGCATTTGTTTTTGTAATGAAAACTCTCATAGGAGGCAGAGGAAATAAATTCTTTCATCCTTTTATTCTAACTGACAACCAGCTAAACAGCCTGACAGAAGGAGATGCTCAGCAGTACTCTTCATCCAACAAGCCATTTGTGTTTACAGTGGAATTAACCTGCTTGCCAAAATACAAAGCAAAATGAAAAGCAACTGAGCAACTGATTGGTGATAATGACTCTGAGCAAAGAGGTTAATGGCTATAGTTGCTGTTGTTGTTTTAAATCCTTTTTCCTTTTTGCAGGTTATCTTGGAGGCCCAGCACACAGCCCAAAATGGTGTGACTTGCTGATAAACACCATATGTTATCAGTGAGTTCTTCCATCATGACCTACAACAACCTGGTCAGAACACGATGTACAGGTGTCACCATTCACATTTCTACAATTCATTCCATTACCTTTCCTCCTTGGGAGTTTTATTGTAATTGGCACAATGACCTGAGTTATTACAGAAACAAAAATGGATGAAATCGAGTATAGTGATTCAGGACATAATTCAGATAAACTTAGGTTCCTATTCAGGAAAGCTAAAGCAATTGGAATGGGGAAAGAGACTAAATAACCTCTGTATAGCCAACAGAGAATTTCTCTTGTATACCCACACAATCATTTTGATATTTAAAATAAAAATATAATTGGCTATATTTATGGGCTAGAGTAAGTGTCTGAGAAAATTTGGTGAATAAGTTGAGTATATAATTTATAAAACCCAATGTGAGAAATAATTTCTAAAACTAAATGTGCTTACAAATTTAATTTTAAAACTAAGTAAAGAATTTATCCAAAATTTATGTTGATAATGAATTAGATGTGCTTATTTCAACTCTTCAAGCTTAAGATCTTCATCTATAAAATGGTAATAATAATTGTGCCTTCATTGCTTGTTGGATTTAAAGTATTTAATATAACATCTTTTACAAGGTGGACATTTACTAAATATTAGCTCTAATCATGTCTCTATTGCTTTCTAAGTATGTAACTCACAGGATATAAGTGAAAGTCAACCTCAATAGCTTCTGTCAATGGTATAAATTAAAATTCCAGGAGTCTAAGCTAAAATTTTATTCATAAACAAGTTCAAGTTCTATTACCTCATGAAGCAGTTACACTATAGACCAATAATTTCCTCACATGATACACTCTCTTAAATTTTTATCTAACTGTTTCATAGAGACATGTGCTGCTCTGGTGAGATTATGACCTTCCTAAGTTCGGGGACCAAATCTTTTATTTTTCACTATCCCCCATCACCAATCCTCTGGATGCCAACTTTCCCCCATTCATGTCCTTCCCTATAACACCAGACCTCTCCTTCCTGACAACAGCACAGATCCATTTTCTTTCTCCACCTTCTCTCTTTCTCTCTTCCAGTTCCCCTGTGCCTCAGGAGTCAAAATAAGAAGCTGTGTACCCGTTGTTGGTTAAGGCCTTATCTGCGCCATCTTTGTAAAGCATTCATTTCATTACTTCAAAAATATGCATTCTGCCCTTTGGATTGTGAAGAGATTTAGAATGGAGGTACTTCTATGAAGAAGCAAACATTGATAGGAAAGGCTTATTCCTTAAGCCGTTATTAACTAATCCTTCAGTAGAAACCATCAAGTCTGAGATTCAGGTATCGTTGATATGAGGTAATAACAGTTTACATGGAAGTTTTCTTGTGAATATTAAAAGTGCATACCTCCCAGAATGGGAAGTTCTTTGAAGTGAGGAACCATGACTACCTTCATATTGTTCTATTTTAGCATGTCACAGGAAAATCAGTGATAGCAAGAATTATCAAGTGCTTACAATAAGACAGGTTCTATGCTAAGTGTCTGTTTAATCCTCAAAATAATCCTATGAGAAAGGGGTTATTATTATACCTGTCTTTAAATAAAGGTTCTTAAAATAATGGAATTAAGTAATATGCCCAAGTTCAACCCAGCTGGTAAATGACAGAGCAGAAACTAAACCCAGGCCACCACAAATCTCTACACCCTTCATTTTTTAACATAAAAGTATTATGCTATACTGCACTCAGTAATACTTGAATGAAATGGTGAGCTTTATATAGTAAATTATTTTTCTAGACCTACCTAAAGTTGCTTCAAGGTAAGAGTTAATTATTCATCAGTAAATCCCCAGGATATAGCTCAATAATAATGGTGTTGGAGTCCTTTTTGCTCTCACTTGGAGAGAATGGAGGTCCCAAAAAGTTGTCCCTGTACCTGGTTCTGAGAGATGGAAGGCATGCACAGACATAATGTAAAGATCTATTAAAACCAGACAAACAGTATTATGTATAAATTCTTCCCAGCACCTCTCTCAATTCCTAGATGGGGGTGGGGGGAACCCAAGAGATTTTAAAGACTAAGATTTAGACCTAGTTTATTATCTATTCCCCTGTTCTAAATATGCATGGTAAAACCAGTCTTGAATTCTCAAAGGATCTCTTAGAATGCAAAGCATGTAGATATTAATACACTCTTACTATAGAAAATCTGTTGAGTGTCTTCTATGGGCCAAGCCCTGTGCTTGTTCCTACAAAGGAAACAGAAAAGAAGGGTCTGTGCTTCCTACACTCCAGAATATTAGCCTATACTATGCACTGATCACAACTTCCCCAAAATATGCCTGGGTGCAGGAGTTTGCCAAAAATGTGCAAGAGGTGTGCTGAGATGGTGACTTCAGCTGCTGGGCTGCCAGAGAGGTCTGGGGCAGCCCGGGGCACAGGCCTGTAACCACCACCATGACAGCTTATCAGTGTACCCTGGTGTTACATACAAATAGCATGATTTCCATGTGCCTTAAGTTATTGGGGAGGATTTCGGGTTCACTCTGGCTGTGGCAGTCATTAGGTGATTGTGAGCACATTATTTAACCTCACTAAGAAGGTCAGTCTTCTTAGTCACAAGAAGGGGAAGATTACATGAAAGAGATCGTGTGTGTATCATAAAGGCTAAACTGCTTGCAATATTGTTAGCGCTCAATAAATGTTAATCATTTGGGGCAATCAAATAGCATCCTTCTCCTATCTCAACCAAAACTTTGCTTTCCATTATATTCCCAGTTTTATGAAGAAGGCTTAGGCAATAAATGACATAAATACTTTGGGCCACAAAGTCAAACTGATGAGTAAATAAGACAAATAATTAACAAGTTCCTTTTGCTAATTTTGAGCTTCCAGGTTATTGAATTTATTAAATGCCCTAAGCATGATTAGCTATACACTGTTCCTGTAGAGTATAGCTATTTAAGAACATCATTTCCCTGACGCTCATTCCTATGCCTTACAGGATTAGGTTATACTGCAGATCAGCGGGTCCAAGATATGATTTTGCTGAAATATCACAAATTCCTAAATAAATTAATTTTAATTAGTTAAAAATTTAAGCTTATGTCACATATTTCTTCTGGGAGATTATTTGGATTAAAACAAATTATGTCCCAATTAAAATCAATAGTTTCACAAAAAGAAGTTTGTGAACCATTTTCTGAAATTAGAAATAGAATTTACTTTCAGGAATAACATATATTGCTAAACTCAGAATTCCATTAGAGTGGTTACTGGTGTGATATTGTGAATTGTCTAACATCTATTCCTCTTTGAAAACAGCACTAATTATAATTTATGAACTGTTTCCTGTGCCATTCCTTCTTTTAAATTTTTTAAATTTTTTAAATTTTTATTTTTTGTATTACATTCATTGCATTGGATGGACACATTTTGGAGCATTGCCACTAAGCATGGATTATAGTTTACATTGTAGTTTACATACTCTCCCACACAATTCTGCAAGATATATAATGGCCTGTATGTGTCATTGCAATGTCATTCAGGACAATTCCCAAGTCCCCAAAATGCTCTGTATTATACCTGTTTTCCCTCTCCCTGCCCTCAGAACCTCCAGTGGCCACTGCCTCCACATCAATGTTATAAGCTCTTCCATTGCTAGAATCACAATAAGCCTATAGTAGAATACCAGTAAGTCCACTCTAGTCCATATTTCATTCCCCAATCCTGAGGATTCTGGGATGGTGATGCCCACTCCACCTCGAACTGAGATCAGGCTTCAGTCCCATACAGCCGATGGATGGGACTTTCTTGCTTGCAGTTGTAGGCTCTTTCAGTTCATTGGTATGGGGGTTGCCCATCATCACCTCCTTGTTACTAGTCCTGGGTGAGTTCAATGAACTGGAGAGTAGGTGTTGCAACTCCATTGAGGCTCAGGGCCCAGCTGGCACATGGACAGCCCAAAGATTCAAGTCTCTTGGCTCCAGCACCAACTATAGGTTCAAATAGAAGGGACAGAAGAGCCATGTGTCTCTCAGCCACAACTGAGTCCATTTCTGTCACACTGGGGAGCACAAAACCCAAAGTAGGGCCCACTGGCAAGGCACCAAACTCATGAGCCATCTGCACTGAGCACAGTGCCTGGGTGTCTCCAGAGCCCTCAGGTGCCCCACTATTTGGGGTAGTGTCTAATTTGGCAGTCAATTAAATCCTGCTGAGACATGCATAAGTGTAACCTCTGGAATGACCTCCCAACTCACTTTGAAGTCCCTTAGCCGCATTAAACTCAGCTGTCTTTACCTTTTCCCCCTTTTGGTCAAGGTCTTTTTCCAGTTGAATTGCTAGTTGGTACTTGGTAGTAATCCCTCGGTACCATGGAGGCTCATTCCTGGGAGTCATTTCCCACATTGGGGGGAAGTTGTTGCATTTATATACTGAGTTCAGCTTAGAGAAAGGCCACATTTGAGCAACAATGAGGCTTTCAGGAGGTAATGCTTAGGCACCCTATACTACTAGGCTAAGTTTCAATTTCAAGAGTAAAGTTTCATAAGCATAGTCATCAATATCAAGGGCCCATCAATGGACCATTCTCCTTTACTAGCCATTGCCTCTATACTTGGGGGATTCTTGCTGCTCCATTAGAGAATGTGGCAGAGCTCCCTAGGATGGGAAATCAAATTCTTCAGTTAAATGTGTGAATCTCTACCCACTGTGACAATGCCCCATGAACATTTGAACACATTTATATGCCTTATAAGTATGCCCAGGTGAACCTCCTCCCATGTATCCCCCATCACTGACACCCCACAAAAATGGTCCTCCTCTGCCACATTTGTAACCCTTCTGTGATCCAAAACTTCTTCAAAAATGAAGCCAATAAAATAGCCACATATAAATTAATAAGAAAATTAAATAATATGATAGTTTTAAAGCCAAGAAATAAGATACTAAAAAAATTTTTTTTAATTAAAAGATTTTAAAAAATTGGGATAATAAAAAAAGAAAAAAAAATTTTTTTTGACATTTTGCTTTTCACCACTGTAAGATCTGTTGTCCTGTTTGTGCAGTGACATTTTCCTCCATTTATTCCCCCAATATCTTACTTTTTTCATTTTGTCTTCAAAGAAGTCACATACATAATATAGAGGGCTCCCATATACCCAACATCCTTCCCCTTTTCCCCCTTCCTATATTAATAACATTTTATGTGGATGGTACGTTTGTTACAACTGATGTAAAATATTGAAACATAGCTACCAGCCATGGACAATAGTTTACATTATGGTTTACATTTTGGGCCATACACTTTTATAAATTTTGATGAACGTTAACATGGCCTGTATCCATCATTGCAAGTTCATGTGGAACACCTCCATCGCCCTAAAAATGCCGTCTGTTCCACCTATTCTATTCCTCCCTCCCCCTCCCCTCGGTATCCAAGGCAAACACGAGTTTCACTCTTTTTAGGACCAGATTCATAGTTACTTGCAACAAGACTGAGGGCTTGACACACTTGTCTGTCCTCCCCTCATGGGCACCACCCATGCTCTCAAGACTCCCACTCCTCTATTTGAGAACATAGCAGGTCTCCCCAGGATGAGAGTTAACACCCTCCAGCTCACCATGTGGGTCTCCACCCACTGATACAACATACCATGTCAAGATGAACACTCACGCACTCCCTAGAAGCCTGGCCCAGGTGCACCCTGTCCCAAATGACCCCCACATCCCCAAACCCGCAACCCTACCTTGCCCTATTGCCAAAAGAGCATTCCCAACATTGTAGCTTCAACCACGTACCCACCAATCCGCAGTGTTCACCTACTCCTTCCCCCAACTCTCCCCCCGTTCCATGGACAGTCCAGCCCTCCCTCCACACCCTACCTCCCTGACATACCTGCACTGCCTAACCCAACTCTATCACTGCACCACTGTCATGCCCCTCCACTGCATAACTACACACTTCCACCTTATCATAGATTTTGCCCATATGAGCATTGTGCACATTCATTCTTGGTGGAACTACCAATGAATCTGTTTTCAATCCTGACAATGGGTTGGATACTGACCCATTTCTGGACAATCCCTTCTTTCTCCCAGGACTTTGAACTATGAAAATAATGGAAAGAAGACTATAACTCATTCATCTCAGAACTTGGGTCCTCCGAGCTGGTTATTCCTTTCTAAACCCATAACTGTTTCAGCATTCTGTGTGCCAGCCCCCTTCCTTCCAGTAAATTCCCTTCTATTTGCATTAGCTAGAATGAGTTATGGTGCTTGCACCTGGAGAAACTACCTCATATATTAATGTCTATAGATGACATAAGCATTTCTTTATGTTACTTCTGGAAAAATGGTTCCATTAATGAGAGAGGATGGCTACAAAGTAGCGGCAATCCTATAGTATTTAAAGAAAGACTAACAATATTCACAAAATTTCTGCCTAAATTTGTTTTTAGAATCCTTTGTTATTAAAGAGAGACAATGTAACATTACTCTATTTTAGTATCAGCTTTTTGCATATGTAAAATAATGTTGAGTTAGTAAAGAATAATCTTAAAATACATAATTTTAATTCCATGAAACTTTTACATTGATTTCTTTATACGGGTAGAGTGTTCCAATATTTTTTTTTTTTTTTTTCTTCAGAAAATCAAGTGGTCTCTTTTCAGAAAAGGCTGGTTATGTTTCAACAACATCAGGTACTTTTGTTTGATTAAGTTTTAAGGAAATACTTTCATTTAAATAACTATGAGAATATTGATTATATAACATAGTTAATTCCCTTATGAAAATTAAGAGAAATATTATTTGAATCAAGGTTTCTAAGAAAATAAAATCACTTAGGTTCAGTTAACTTATAATTTCTGCATTTTTTTAAAACGTAACTCTTAGTATCAACTCAGAATTAATTGGAAGTTCTCTTAAAGTGTCCAGATTTTGAAAATTTGCTCTAGGATATAGCCTGTGAAAACTTGCTCCATAATCTGCTGTCAGTTTTTCATTGGGAAACTTCAGATTGTTTTGACCCTTAAAATCTTTGACAATGTATACTCCTGGTGGTATTGATTCTTGGCTTAAAAAAAAACAAGCTACATTTTGCCTGTTCCCTATCAAATAATCATCAAAATTTAGCATCTTAACATACTGTTTTCCCTTTAGACCTCAAGACTAAATTACCAACTTACTTCACCATCTTACATATGACTCTAAAATGAGGGGGAAAATGACATGAAACCTGGACCAAGGATGTGTTCACTGTGAATTCGGACAATTTGAATTGGGGAGGAGGGAAAGTGTTCACTCATGGGAAGGCTTTTACTCCTGTTTGAAGGAACAGTGAAAACTCTTTGACCATTTAAGAAAGATAAGAAAGACCTGGAGTTTCTTTCTCACCTGGCCTCATGAACTAGGTAAGAATCCAATGCATAGAAGGCTATTGGCTGGAACTGAAGCAGCTGTATGAGATCCTTTAAACCCAGGTCAGATAGAGTATTGTTTAGGAGCCCGAGGAACAAAGTTGGACTCAGAGAGTGAGCCACTCTTCTTCTACTAAGCCACCTTATTTCTTGGCCCTTCTCTGTACATTAGAATTCTCTGAATTTGTAGCTAATCATACTGCCTACTCAATTCTGTAATTTCCTAATTTTAAACTCTGAGTTTGTTTTGTGTGGGTACCCAGAGAAAATAAAGGGAACCTATAAATATATATCAAGGAATGAATATCATCTTACTCCAAGATTTCTTCTTTACCTACAAGAAACACTGGAAATTATAGTGCCTTCAAACACACATGTGTTATATTGCAACCATATTAACTTTTGATTAAAGTTTCCTGTCATGCTATGATTCATCTGTAACCTAAGTCCATAAACAAGACTATTTGCCCCTCTACCACATGATTCTATTCAGTATCCAGAAGGGAAGAAAAAAATCGAATCAAATCAAGGTCATCTTTACAATCAAGTAAAGATGTATAAGAGAACAGAGTAGATTTTTATTGTTTTGATTTGCGGTGAGCTGTTTTCCCTCTCTATATATAACCGTCATGGCAGTTTTTGCTTCCCGAAGTGATTTCTTATAATTAGCATTATCAATGTCACTTGGGAACTTTTTAGAAATGCAGAATTTCAGGCCACTTCAGAGCCACTGAATGAGGATCTGCATTTTAATAGGATGCCCAGCTTATCTGCATGTACAGTAAAGCTCAAGAGCTGGTATATGCTGCCCGCTACACCTGGAGATGATTGCTGAGTGCCATCTGGATGAGCTTTTTACTCTTTGCAAAGTGGATTTGGTGCTATACTCAGTCTTTATCCTAGATTAATATTGACAACTAAGCATTACATGTTCAACCGAGAACAAAGGCAATGAAAGAATGATTGTCTCAGTGGCTCTGGGAAGGGTTCTATAAAAAATGATTACTGTAATCAGGCTTCAAAAGGTGACTGGAGCCTCCAAGAACTGAAATTCTAATAGGAAAAGCAATGATGAAGGCAAGT
>JAQZBX010050578.1:0-18799 GCA_029593785.1 Cabassous unicinctus | reverse complement strand
CACAGAGGAATATATTCTAAAGAAAATACATCCAAAGAATCACAACAGTTATGAATTATTATAATTTTCTTCTTTGAATTTCTTTTTTTCTAGAAGGTACTGGGAGTTGAACCAAGGACCTCATACATGTGAAGCAGGTGCTCAACCACTGAGCTACAAACACTCCATTTTTTTAGCTTTAATATAAATCAATTTTGGGGTAATGAGCAATGTTCAGTCCAATGATAGTATCAGACTGTTAAACACAATAATATTTCATTGTTAAAAATGTGCTATTATATCCATAGTGGTGGCCTTTGAGCCACAGGTTAATTAAATATTTTCTAGAAATACCTCCTCTTTTACCCACTCATAAATTAGAGCATAACAGAAGAATCCCAAAAGCTACTTCTCAAAATTATGTGGGTTCTAAGGGGAAGGTAATTTTCTGTTACAAACCTAACATGAAAGCATTAGTCCTTTAAATTTTATCCTTGGGATCATGCCAAGGAATTTTCCTTGGAAATTGATCACAGAGATGACTAAATTTTGCATTGTCAGCTATTCTCAATATAAGAGGTGCCAAGGCATTATCAGAGTGAAAGGCAAGGGATATTCTGCTATGCTCATTTTCACAGTAGCTCCCTGGTATATTGGAAAGACATAATTTCCAGGTGAACTTTCTATTTGACAAGTATCAGAAAGAAATTTTTAGGTTATTGATTTTATCTCAAAAAATAAAAATGCATGCAAAAAATTAATCATAGGCTATCTCAAAGGAAACAAATTTTATATTGCAAAAATTTTAGGACCCTTAAATAGTTTACATTTTTGATTGGGAGAAAAACTTGAGGTTGACAAATTTCTGAAGAGATAATATTGGAAGAAGTTTTTCAACAACTTTGAATAATTGTAAGTATTAAGCTCAAGGTTAGAATGTTTTAATTTATCTCAATAAATGTGAATGTTGTTAGAAGAGAATGCATATACATATAAATACCATATAGGTCTTTAAGTAATGCCAGGATTCTTAGAAAAGGAAATACAGAAGTCATGGAATCACAGCCATCAAGTAATATAGATATATTGAAAATATCTATTTTGGGAGAAATTGAATTAAATAAAACATTACAAATATATATCTAGAAATTAATAGTAATGTGTGCTGTATAATTTTGATACATCTAAGGTTTAAATTTCTGATTTGTGTTAAATAATACTGCATAAAAAGAACTATAAATACTGCATTAAAACCCTATCATCGTTTATGTCATAACCGGCATTTTTGTCTGAAATTAATATAAGTAAGAATACAGTTTTTGAGTATGGTTTCTGGATTCAATCAATCTTGGTAGAATCACAGAATCAACAATACTTAATGGTCATGACTCTGGATAAGTCATTTATCTTTCCTTGCCTTTTTTCTCATCTAAAAAAAAATGTACAATAGTAATACCTATGGAATAATATATTCATCTGGATAAATGAGTTAATGAAAGGAAGTATTTATAACTGTAATTTTAATTTGAATTATGACATATATGAGTTTTTATTATATAATATACAAATATTGATTTTTACCCAATTTATAGTTGTCAAACTATTTTCTTCCATGTTTTGCAATCTACTTTTTGTTATGAATTTCTAGAATCACTAAAGTGATACTTTAAAGAAGGGCAGATCATTCCTATATACAAAAATGGTTTGGAAGTCATTCCTTCTAGGTGTCACCTTTAATTTATCAACAATTTACAACAATTGAACGTTATGGAAAGTAGGAATAACACAAATGCACCTGACTTCATCCTTATGGGATCGACAGAGTCTGAAGAGATCAGGAAGGTTCTCTTTGTATTATTTGTCCTGATATATCTGATTATTCTGCTGGGCAATGCAGGAATGACACTGATAATTCACCTGAATCTCCAGTTTCACATCCCCATGTATTTTTTCCTGAGTCACTTGTCATTCCTTGACCTCAGTTACTCAATGGTCATCACACCTAAAGTCTTAGAGAATTTACTGACTTCCAACAAGTATATTTCACTAATAGGCTGCTTCACTCAGATGTCTTTTTTCTTTTTCTTGGCTGCCACTGAATTTTTCCTCCTTTCTTCAATGGCTTATGACCACTATGTAGCTACCTGCAATCCTCATTACTACCCAGTTATTATGTCCATGAGACTCTGCTCCCTCATCACTGTGTCTTACATGATTGGCTTTACTGAATCATTAGTCAACCTTCTTTGCATGAACAGTTTGCATTTCTGCAAATCCAGCATAATCTATCACTTTTTCTATGACTTAACCCCCATTTTAGCCCTTTCCTGCACTGACACTCATGACACTGAAATCATGATATTCATTCTTGCTAGTTTAAATGTAATTGTGCCTCTTACCACAATCTCTGTGTCCTATGGGTTCACTCTGTTTACTATCCTGAAAATTAATCCCACCTCAGGAAAGCACAAAGCCTTCTCTACTTGTGCCTCCCATCACCTGGGAGTCACTACTTTTTAATGACAATATAATTTTTACTTATTTAAAACACAAAAAGTCCTACTTCTTGGGAAAGGATCAAGTGGATCCTTCTTGGGAAAAGTTAATAGTGTTTCACACTATGGTGATCCCCATGCTGAATCCATTCATTTATAATCTTCCAAACAAAGTGGTGAAAAATGCTCTCAATAGAGTCATGCTAAGAGAGAGGGCTCCAAACACTTGAAATGACAGTGATGCTGAATATTTAAGTGCATCTTTTCTTTCTTTATTATTTGGGTATTTACTTCTTCTCTCTAAAGAGAGTAGCATCCTTTAACTAGTTCGCATTTATGTTGAGCCTTGGTCCATTAGGCCAGACATGATGTGGAACATTTCTAAGACATGTTTTTAGAAATCTACATAGTAATTGGAAGCCCTGAAATATGTGTTATTCCTGTGATCTAAATATGCATGATTTGAAGGGCAAGTAAATATGTAAAAAAAAAAATTTTTTTTTCCTTGAAATTGTATCATAGAATTCCCCATACATATTCCAAATTCAGAGAATTTTATTATGGAGAGATCTTTCAGAAATCATCACCTTTATTCTGCATAGAAGAAATATAACTTGGCAAGCGAGTGTGTTTTTGGTCTAGAAAATCCAGTGTTTAGGTTCTAGATGTTCCTGATTTTTAGCTGTGTATACTTTAGTAAGTCGCTCAAAGTTAAACCTAGTTTCCTCACCTGGAAATGTTCATTGGTGTTTTACAAATATTTTCGGCTAATCTTACTCATTAATAAAGAGCTAAAAAATGAAAATGAGAACTTCAATATTTGGTCTTAGAACAAAGTAAAATACTGTGATGGAATAAAATTATAGAAAAATTACATACAAACATTGAAGAATATTTGGAAAATATTTTAAATTATCAAAGAAAATAGACATATCCTAATCATTTTTGAGAGTTTTGTTTATGTACTGCTAGACAAAATTTATTTATATATATGCATATATTGCAAATATATATACAAATTTTTGTCATTTTCTATTTCTATTATGAAGCTTTTGTTCTCTACTCATTGCTATATACTTTGGTCATTCCTTGTGATTTTAAATTTGGGAGATGAATATTTTCTTGGTACATGAGGAAAATGAAAAATCTCATCTTGTAATGCTTTAAGATGTTTAGTTTTTTAAAATTCATCGGGTAAGTATCTGCAGGCAGTTATAGCTCTTTTTGTCTAGCTGTTAGGTTTTTAAAACCCTACTATTCTGTGATGCATCAACAGGCTTCAGTAATTATCATTTTTTTTGTTTAATTTCAGTATGATTTATAAAAAACATTTCCTTTTCCTTGGTTTCAGCAAATTTATGTTCCCTAGTGAAATTCTTGGTTCATGCTTTTTAAAACTTTTGTTAGTGAAAAGTTGTGATGCTGAGAATAGATAATGAATTTAAAATTTTTGACATGCAATAATTTTTAGTTAAGTACATTGGCAATATTTCCTTTTATATGTTTCTTTCTCTTGCAATATTTTTTTTATTATTAGAGAAGCTTTAGGTTTACAAAACAATTATATATAAAATTCAGGATTCCCATACAATACCCTAACACCCAACACCTTGCATTGTTGTGCAACATTTGTTACAACTGATGATAGCATATATTTATAATTGTACGATTAACTAAAGTCCATGGTTTAACTTAGGGTTCGACTGTGTAGTCTAATTCCATGATTTTTTTTAATTTATTTTTTTTACCACATTTTCCTTTAAATAACATTCAGATATATATTTAACTGCTGTTAATTGCATTCACAATGTGGTAGTATCATCACTACCATCCATAACCAAAATACTTCCATTATTACAAATAGAAACCTTGAAAATTTAAAACATTAACTATTATTTACTTTTTAAAGTGCCTTTAAAGAGTCTTGAATTATAATTTTAATTTTTGCTACTTTTCAGTGTATATTTAAGCAAGTATATTTTCTGTATTTTCCAATATTTGATGATATTTATTTAAACTTAAGCAATGATTATTATATATATTTTTTCCCTTCAAATGACTTATATTCTTTTAATTTGTTAAGGTTTTCTTTATAGAATTATATTTGTTCATTTTCTTAAATAATTTTGAAATATTAAAGTTAAGCTTCTCTTTTAGAATTAAAATTGTAATGAATTCTCGCAAGTTCAGTTTATTAATTTACACAAATAATTGAACTATGCATTATTTTCCTCTACATCCTGAAGTCGTATAAAATGTTTAACTTCTAATAATATTCATATAAATTACTGTATTAAGGTTTATTTTTGCTCTGAGCTATGTTGTCTAGCATCCATATTTATTACAATTCTTCTTAGTTTGGTTTGCAATTAGCTGTGTCTTTGATAAGAATTTGTTCCCTAATAATATACTTTTAAAACTAAACTTTCATCTTGTGCATGCATTGTGTCCTTTGCTTCATTTATAGGCTCTCTACATTTTCTGGTATTTTTTTATGAACTGTTCTTGCCTTTCATTTATGTATGTTTCTATGATTTAGGAAATATATTGTTGGTTTGTGTTGACAACAATGATAAACAGTTTTTCTAATTTTTCAGACAGTGGTAAGTTCAGGAATTGCTTATGTTTTCATTAAATTCAGTCAAACCTGCCTTCTTAAAATATATTCTAGCAAGCAATTATGCTGTTAATAAATCAATGTAAAACAAATTTTGGGAATATTAAAAACTAGGCTTTTTATGTTTTCCCTTTATTTGCCCTATTTATATCAGTGCATAAAATAGTTTATGTAAGACATGGTGTGAATTATTTTTAAGTCAAAATCCTTTTGTTCATGGTGGTATTCCAAAATTCTATGCACTATCAAGGATGAACTACTTAAAAATAGCGAAGAAAATGACTGGAATAGAGCATTGCCAAATAGGAACAATATATTTTGTTTATAAATGATTGATGTTATATAATAATGGTAAAAATAGATTAAATTTACTGAGAACCTACTGAGTTCCAGACAACAATATAAAGTCTTTAGGTATATCAAGTAGAACCAATTCTTTCATTCTTCTTAAATACATTCCTTTCTCTCTTACATTTGCCATTAACTTTGGAAGGCTTTCTTTCAAAAAAGTCTGGAGAAAAAAACTGTGATCTCATGACTAATAAGGAGATCTTGTATGCTTAATTGTCTCTCCATGAAATGCTAAAAATAATCTTTCCTGTGAACTGTTTGACCACACTCTTATCAATAGATCCCTTACATAATTACTGTAATGCTATAACTTCATCCCTACCGACAGACATTGAAAATGCTTGTTTTACGTAGCTACTGCGAAAGTGTAATTTCCACTTAGCTGAGAAATATTGTGAATGTCCATTCCTTCATTGTCTACCCTGAGCACTGCAATTTTTAATCATGCTCCCCTCACATGCCATCCCCATATGCACGCAGACATGTGGAATAAAGGCCCCTCTCACTTTCTGGCAAGTGTGGACAGCAAGACTTGGAAGCATCACACTCTCCTCCTACCACTGAGGACAAGTATTCTAGGCCAGGATAAGGCTCAGATGTACCATCAGGAAAGGGCCTCCCCACATAAGGCCCCAATAAACACTCACTTGCTTTCCAAGCTTGGACTGGACCAAGTCTTTCTTTGGCCTGACATACCCTCGCAATTTGGTGGGAAACTGTCATTTTACATGGCTGCCTGTTATACTTGAAAATACATACATATATATATATTTATATATATATGCATATATTATAAGTAATATATATTATGAGTAAACTATACATTCCAAGAAAACATTGTGTCTTGTGATACGATTGTGTCAACAGACAGATTCCTGTCATTATTCAAGATACAGTGTCAGTATACTCATAGATCTAGGTAGTAATCAATCTTTCAGATCAACAACTACTAAATGATGACTGTGCTAAATGATTCAAATGGGAGGTCTTATGTGAGTAATGGAAGTCAAAGAAGTCTTTCTTGAGCAAAAGATAATTGAGCTGTGATATGAAGAGTGAAAAGTTATTAACCTGAGAGTTAAATGCACCATCTTTCCATATTGACCTAATGAATAGAAAATCATGGATATTGTTTATTTTCAACATTTTGTTTCTACTTTACTAAGAGGACAATACAAAAGTGAAATTTTCATACATATTATCTTGATATCAATTTGTCTAATTTATAGACTAAAATATTGGTCAGATATTAATGGGCAAAATTGAGTGCACCCTGGGTCTTAGTGTTAATCTCTTTTTTTCTCAATAAAAAGTATTCCTGTTCAATTGAAAGAGTAACTAAACTGATAAACTTGTGCACAACCATGACTAAAACTTTGCCTTAATAATTTGAAAACATTATTTGAATGAAAGAAGCCATACAATGATCCTGGGATACTGCAGACATTTTTATTTTTTGTCATAGATGGATATTAAGAAACATTTTTGAAGTAGTTTATTATTTTATTCCAATAAATCAATTCAAAAGATTACAATCAAGATGCTGTGGTTTCAAATAGCTGGATTTCAGCATTTCAACTCCAAAAATTTGTTTTTTTTCCCCCTCAATAGGATGTTTGAGTATAAATTTAAACCACACTCTGCTATAAAACATGCGCTTCTTCCAATAGAGATAGATGAGATTTCTTGGCATAACCGATTAGAATCTGAGGTCCTGAAAATTATTGGATTGGATCTCAAATTCATAGTTAGTAACCAAGTCTTTGATTGACTTGTTTTCATGAGTTTATTATGATACATTCACAGAAAAATCATCTCTCCTGGGAAAAGAATGAATTTTATTGAAAGAAAAGCAAATTTCTACTCCTCATGTTCCTTCAAATAAACAAATCCTAGAACAAAAATAAACAAATCAGAATAAATAAGGCAGAAGCAGATGTGTATTGTGGTAACAGGAGATCATTTCTCAGGGCTTTGCTCATTGGTGTAAACTATGAGGAATGATGGCAAATGAAAGTTCTTTTCTGAAAGGTAGAGGATAAAAGCAGAACTAGGAAATAAGCAAGAACCTACATCCAAAGACTTCCCAAAGGTAGGCTAGCTAGCTTTTCAGATCTTGGTCCTAACAGTACATAGTAGCCAGTTGTAAGTTATTCTTTGAAACGTATTTTGTTTTTCTTGAGCCTTAATTATCCTCAATAATTACTTCTATATAATCTCAATATACCTTTGGGAGTTTCATAATGGATCTAATAAAACTCTAACTGGACAGTAGGAAAGAAATAATTGGATAAATATTTACTGCGTTGAGTCAAAAAGTACAAAAGGCATTTACAGAGGCCTGGAGAGTATAAAGGCACATACCCTTATAAGTCCCTTCACAGGGATTCCAGAATGGAGAATTAGCTTCATAACAAGGATTGAGGATTTACTATAAACTATATGAGGTTACATCAAGCTGTCATCTGCTGAGGATATCTCCTGTAATTATATTAAGTGATAGTCAAATTATGTAAGGACTGATATCAATATAAAATAATAAATGAATACTTAATATAGATCATTTTTTTAAATTTAATTTTAATTTTTAAAAATGCTTTAGATTACATAAATATTACGTAAAGGATATAGGGGATTCCTATGTTCCATCCCCCTCCCAAGCTTACCCATATTAACAACAACCTTCATTATTGTGGTACATTTGCTAAGATTGATGAACGCATATTGAAACTTTGCTACTAACAATGGACAATAGTTTACATTATAGTTTACACTCTATGCCACACAATTTTGTATATTATGACCAACTATATAATGGTCTGTATCCATCAGTCCAATGTCATTCAAGACAATTCCAATTTCTCAAAAATGGCCCCATATTACACCTACTTTCCCTTCTTCTCCTCAGAATCTCTGGTCGCCATTGCCTTTATATCTATGATAAAGGTTCTTCCATTGCTAGAGTAACAATAAGTCTATAATAGAAGAAAAATATGTCTATTTTAGTCCATTGTTCATTCCTCAATCTTGAGGATTTGAAGATAGTGATGCCCACTCTGTTGAAATAGTCTTAACACAATCATAGGCATATAGATGACAGAATTTATATATGTGTAAAATGCCTCTTTGGAGGACAGATTAATGTTTTCTTTGGAAATATTCTAAGATATGCAAACACAACTAACTGAAAATAATGCATTTCCTAGTTTCTTACCATAGAGGCAGAGATTGATATATACCATTATTTCAAGTTTTAATCAATGCTAAATTTGTACTATACTTCTGAACTAATTTCTCTCAAACAATCTTTTTATTGTCACTTTAAAATATTTGCTCCTTAAACTGTAGATGACAAGACTCAGCATAGAAATCACAGTACTGTAAAATAGAGACACTATCATATAAATGCTCCAAAGTGTAACTGGAATTGGCCTCACATGTATGAAGTGGATTGTCCCGTCCCATGATACATTGGCCAACCAGTTAGGTAAAAGCCACTCATGGAAAAGACTTTCTGCCTCCCTTCAGCATAATGCTTCTTCAGAATGGCCAACAGAATAAAAGAATAGGAGATCAAAACAACTAGTATAGTGGTTATCTCAATAAAGCCCACAAAGTAGGAAAATAGAAGCTGGTTGATGTGAGGGTCAGGAAAATAAATTGTGAGGAGTGGAGGGATGTCACAAAACACATGTCTAATTTCATTCAATACATAGAATAAAAGGCTAAACAAGGCCACTGTGTGTGATGTAACATGCAAAATGTCACCAACATAAAAAGCAATGATGAGTGGCACATAGAATTTGGGGATGACATGTAAACATCATATGCGTAAACATCAATACAGCAGTGAGGTATAGATTACTAGATAGTGAACACAAGCCATTGCAGCCAAAGGAAACATTCTGTACTCCCTAAAATAAATAAAAGAAACATTTGTGTTGTACATCCAAGAAATGAAATGGCTTTACACTCTTCCAGGAAATTGACTAACATTTTAGTGCTGACTAGAATGACAGCAAACTCAGAAAAATAAAACATGGGATTGTGAAGTCAGGAATCCCCAATAACAAATACAACCAGGTTCAAATTTCTTAACAGAGTAAAGAGATAAATTATTAGAAATAATAAAAAGAAGACTTGCAGCTCAAAATGATCCATGAAGGCCTACAAATAAACATTGTGACTTCAGTCACATTCTTTAATGGAATCCTGTTTATATCCAAATCAGATGGCAACCCTGACATTTCAGTTTATAATGATAGGTCTGAGTACCATCCCTACATTTGTAACAATATGCAGAAAATGCCTTTCCTTATTGATAGTAATTATAAAGGTGAACAACCACATTCATATCACAAGACTGTATTAAACTTAAAGATGAATCAGGTGTGACAATTATGTAATTGGAAATGTTGCCTGATGACTCCTGTTATAGTTTACTTAGCTGCTGAATGCAGACACTATACTATAGGTTAGATTCTAGCAGTAGGAATTTATTAGCTTACAAGGTTACATTTTCAGTCTGAGAAAACTGTCCAAATCAAGGCGTCATCAGGCAATGCTTTCTCCCTGAACACTGGCTGCTGGCAATTCTGGATTCCTCTGACTCTGTCACATGGCAAGGCACATGATGGCATCTGCTGGTCTCTCCTTTCTCTTTTTGTTTCATTGATTTCAGCTTCTTCCTTAGTGGCTTTCTCTTTCTCTCTCTGTATTCATTCCACATATAAAGGACTCCAGTAAGAGTATTAAGACTCATCCTGAGCCATGCCTTAATGGAAGTTAGCTATTCAAAAGGCCCTCCTTACAATACATTTACACCCACAGGAATAGATTAGCTTTAAGAACATGATTTTTCTGGGGTCCATATAGCTTCAAACCATCACACTCCACCCTGTGGACCCCCAAAAGGCATCTTCCTTCCAAATGCAAAATACATTCATTCCATAACAATATTTCAAAAATTCTTAAGTCAATCCTATAACAGTATAATATCTCATGAAAATCTTTTATCAGTGTGGACTGTCCTGAAGGTAAAATTCCCTCTGGCTGTTGACCTGTGAAACTTACATCAAGTTATCTGCTTCCAATATACAAAAGAGGGGCAGTCATAGGATAAGCATAACCATTTCCATAGGGAGAAATTGGAAGGAAAACAAGGTCAAGTGTCCTAAACAGTTCCAAAACCCTGCAGGCCATACTCCATTACATTTCAAGGTGTAAGTCATCTATAGAAAGATTATTTTTTCTCTTGGCTTGGTGAAATGGCAGCCCCACACTTTCCAAAGGCTTGTTCAGGGGCTATTGACTCAGCTTCAACTTCATCAATCATTAGGGTCATGGCCATTCTCCCCATAATCTTCTAGGCATTTGGGAAGCCTGGGGCAGTAACATTCTTGTGGAACAATGGGGCAGAATACCTTCCCTGTCCAATCTCTGGGGCATACTCACCCTTTCCTCACACATGCGTGGGGTTTTGGGCCTGAGAAAATGTCTTCAGACCAGACCTCTGTTTCCATGGTACTGCCTTAAGTCATTTTCCTTTCAATCCAACCCTTATTTGTCCATTTTAGTTTGGGCTAGCAGTGGTTTCCTTCCTATAGATCTTGAGGAAAAAAACCAACTTGTCAAATTTGCATATATAATGCAAGGGTCCCAACTGTCAGCCAGTAGGAATTTCCAAACATCTTTTCTTGAATAAATGCATTTCCAATCCTGACTTGCATTGAAATGGCTGAATGGTTCCATATTCAGTAAAACTCTCACAGGAAGTGCTATTCTCTGGGGACTCATTTTCCAGAAGCTCAGAATTTTCCAAACCATCAATGTCTTGTTTCTCTTTGGCCAAGACATCATTTCACAGGTTATTCCTTTCCTCTCACATTTTACTATAAGTTGCAAAAAGATACCATGCTGCACTTTCCACATTTAGTTTGGAAAACACTTCAGCTAAATTCCTAAGCTCATTACTTACACATTTTGCCTTCTGTCTGACACCAGATACCAATTTGCCAAATTCTCTGCCACTTTAAAACAAGAGTCACCTTTCTTCAAGTTTGCAAGGCCTCATTCATTATTTCTGTGTTAGGCCTCATCAGAAGTACCTTTAGCAGCCATATTTCTACCAGCACTCTTTTCAAAACAATGTAAGCCTTTTTGATCAAGCATCTCACAATTCTTCCTGTGTATCCTCAGCCAAATTAAAAGCCTCTTTAACTTTTCTAGTATTTGCAAAAGCAGCACCCCACTTTCCTGGTACCAAAATCTCTTTTAGTCTGCTAGGATGCCATAAGCAATATACCAGAAAATATTGGCTTTTATAATGTGGATTTGTTCACTTACAAACTTACAGTTCTGAGACTAATAAAAAATGTCCAGATCAAGGCATCATCAAGCAATGATTTCTCTCTGAAGACTGGCTGGTGGTGACCCTGGACCCTGGCAAGGCACATGGTGGGATCTGCCAGTCGTTCCCTTCTCATTCAGGTTTCATGGCCTCTAGCCTCCTGCTTCCATGGGTTTCTTTTTCTGTGGGTATAAACCTAATGTGCACAGGAACTTTGATTAGATTATTTCAGTTAAAGTCTTTTTGATTAGGCTACTTCAGTAAAGACTCACCAAGGAGATTCTTAATTTTCTTACTGGAATAGAGTTTCAACAATCATATTCATACATTTATAGAATGCTTTATCTTACATTGTGGTTTACCACACAGCATTGCTTCAGAAAAATGAACATGCTTCACAGTAAATGAAGTGCAGCAAGAGACACGTGCCCATAGAATTCACTGGTCTTACAAATATCCCATTTTGCTGAAGCATGTAAGTTGATAGAATGGTGTAATGGCCTTTTGAAAAATCAATTATGGTGCCAATTAGGTAGCAATACCTTGAAGGGCTGGGCAATGTTCCCCAGGAGGCTGTTTTTGCTCTAATTATATATATATATGATGATTTCTCCCATAGCCAAGATGTACAGGTCAAGGAATCAATGGGTGGAAATGGGAGGGGAACTACTCATTATTACTGCTGAAGATCCACAATAAAAATTTTGCTATGTTAAACTGCTGCTTTACACGTCCTAGTTCCAAAAGACGGAGTGCTTCCATCAGGAGACACAACAATTGAACTGGTAGTTGAGACTGCCACTTGACAACTTTGGGCTCCTCATGCTTCTGAATCAACAGGCAATTAAGGGAATAACTGTACTGACTGGGGTTGCTGATCCTGACAGATAAAGGGAACTAGAACTGCAATGCAGTACACAATGTAGGTAAAAAAGAGTTTTCCTGGAATACAGGAGATCTCATAGAATGCCTCTTTGTTCTACCATGCCCTCTGATTAAAGTCAATGAAAAACTGCAAAAACTCAATCCTAGGGAGAATACCAATGACCCTAAAACTTCAGGAATGAAGGTTTGGGTCACCTCACTAGGCAAAGAATGACAGCCTGCTGAGTTGCTTGCTGAGGAATGGATATTGGAAGATGGCAGTTATAAATATGAGGTATTACCATGGGTCTACTTACTGAAGCAAGGGATGTAATGCTTATGAATGTTTCTTTCTTGTTTTGTTATGAGTATATCTGTATGTATAAATAAAGCAAATATCTGTATTTTCTTCACAATCATATACCCTTGTCATATCATAAGTTGTATCAGCTTCATGTCTCAGTACATAAGTTATAGAATATTAAGCTTAGGAGTGACTATTACCCATGGATTTTGACCCTTGCCCTAGGGAAAATTAGTGTGTTTCTGGATGTACACAGGATAGTTGAGTATTGTTATGTGGAAATGTGAATGTTATTGTTTTTATTTAGAGATTAAATGTGATTTAAGGAGAAGGGCATGGGGTCTTAGTTGAGTGGACTGTGATAATTAAGTTCTAGTGTCAACTTGGCCTGGTTTTGGTGTCCAGGTTTTTGGTCAAGCAGGCACTGGCTGTAGTGTTACTGTGAGGATACTTAATGAACTTATTCATTAGTAAATCACTTGCATCTATGCTGATTACACTTGTAATCAACTGAGAAGGTTGCCTTCAACAATGAGAAAATACACATCCGATCAATTGAAGGTTTTCAAAGGAGAAGTGATGATCAAAATAGTCAGAGGAGGTAATTTCCATCTCTATTTCAGCCAGCTAACTTCTCCTGGGAAATTCATTGGAAACATTCCTTGGAGTTCCCAGCTTGCAGCCTGCCCTATGGAATTTGGACTTTTTCACTCCCACAGTCACTTCAGACAATTCTTATAAAAATCTCAAAATATTTATGTCTATCTCCTGTCACTTCTGTTTCCATAGAGAATCCCGACTAATAGAGAAGGTGGAGTGTGGTGGTTTGAAGCTGTATGTATTCAAAAACAATATGTTCTTAAAGTTAATCTGTTTCTTTGGGTATAAAGTCATGGTAAATGCCACCTCTTAATGAAGCTACTTCGATTACAGTGTGACCCATCTCAATTAAGATGGGTCTTAATCCTATTACCATAGTCATTGCAAGTGAAATGAAATTCTCACAAAAAAATAGAAAATCATAGATGGAGTAGCCAGAAGCTGAAATCAACAGAACCCAGAGGAGAGAACAGGAGATGCCATCATGTGTCTTGTCATGGGACAAGCTAAGGAACAAGAGATGTCAGCAGCCACATTCTTGGGGAGAAAGCATCACATTGATTAGACCTTCGTTTGCGCATTGTCCTGGCCTCAAACCAGTAAGCTAATGAATCCCCATTGTTGAAGTCAAATCATTCCATGGTATTTTCTTAAGCAGCATAGGAAACTGAAACTTGTGAAGACAGCATAAAAGTGAAATATCACATCCACATTTTATTTATCTAAAATAAATAAATAAGGAGTTATAAAATCAATACTTTTCAACAGTATTACATAATCAATGGGCCATAAACCAGAAGCAAAGTATTTCTTCTTTAATTTATGCATATGTTTGCTATATGACACCAAATATGTATTCAGTATAATTCTTTTGAGAATAAATCCAGTGAATGCCAATATTCTGTGCTATAAGGAACCAAAATGATTGATCTCTGTCACTTATGGACATGTCAATGAAATAATAGTAAATTTATTTTTGTTCCCCTGATACTCTGGACAATATAATTTTGTGGTGATTCTTAGTCATTGATCTATGAAGAGCAAGAATTTGATTCTCAAATGTAAGTATATTTTGTAGAAAATCATGTCCCACTACATAAATTCACTACAACACTATAAAAGCTAGGAACTTGGTAGAGAAAACATATGGTATTTAGCTATTTCATCCAATCTTCTCTGAAAACAATTATTCCTGTTAATATTCTCAACCATTGAACTGTTTGTTTAATATTTAGCTGATTTGACTTAAAGAGGAGATAGAAGCATATGGAATTTTTTATTAAATACAATCTGAAAAACTAAAATAAAGCCATTAGCTGAAATCTCAGGTAGTCTGAAAACATAAAATAACAAACACCCATGAGAAGAGATTTACAAACATTAAATATGAAAAGGAAAGTATGAGAACCAATATATTATTAAGTGGTTACTAGAGGTTAGGGATTATGTGGACATTATTTATATAACTTACAAAGTAATCAACCAACTAAGTAATTGTGTGTCCTTTTATACATGAAAATTCAT
Source organism: Cabassous unicinctus (assembly GCA_029593785.1). Classification (NCBI taxonomy): domain Eukaryota; kingdom Metazoa; phylum Chordata; class Mammalia; order Cingulata; family Chlamyphoridae; genus Cabassous; species Cabassous unicinctus. The sequence goes on along the minus strand of JAQZBX010050578.1, from coordinate 3,716 downwards.
GTCAAGCTAGATATATAATATTTGATCATGTTTATGTGGTTTGTTACCAGTAGAGCCAAGATTCCAGCTCAGATTTCTGACTTCATAGATATGACAGTTGACTATATATACATCTCCATTGTGACATGCAAAATTCTGGAATCACTATTGCCTAGAAACAATACAAACTATATGTTAAATTCTTTGAATTCTTTTTATAATGCCATCATTCTTAAAGACAACAGAATAATAAAAATAATAAGAAAATAAAATGACTTCTAGATAACATAGAAAATGTGAAAATTCAATTTAATATTAATTTATAGTTCTCTATCTTAAAAATCAATTGTCAAAGTGTCAAATACTGAATTAATGATTGAAAATTGATTTTCTGTCTTTAATAATTTCCCTAATATTTATATATAATTCTTTATTTCTGCTTCCCCTATTTCTTTCTCTTCCACCAAGAAAATTAAATCAAATCTCTATTTTGCAGCTGTATTGATCTAAGTATGCAGAGAGAGCTTCTTTGTTTTTCATGCTGTATTCCCTAGAAAGCTTGTGCCTCAGTGTTTTTGTTTTATTTTTCTATTTTTGTGCTTCAGTTTTAATACAACTCTGTGCAAACTAGAATATACCATCTCAAATTTAATTATTAAAACACATACTCTAGTTTGAGAATCACTGTTGTAGTTTCTAAAATATTATGTATGTAATAAAGACCTTACCTCTTATTTCCGGAACTGAATTTGTCATTCAATTATGATATGCTGTGAATAGTACGCATTTGTATTCTTATGCCAGTTGATATATTTTTCCTTGGCATTCACAGGGAATGTCAATGGAGAAAACACAATAACTTTCTTCTACTACATAACAGCAACAAGATGAGATTTTTTTCCCCATAACAAAAATTAAAAATTTCTTGAAAAACAAACTCTATGATAAAAATGACTATAAGAAAGATTTTTGGCTTTTAGTTAAAAATAATACCTCAATGGAAAAAACATGTGGCAAAAGTTTGTAAAAGTAATCAAATGATTAAATTCTAATACATTTCCTAGATCAAATATTTATTAGCAATTTGCATTATGTTAATGACTTAAATTTCTTGAAATCCAGTTTTGTTTTGCTATTAATATAACTTATTTCCTTAAAAATTCCATAAATATTTCTTTTGTAAATTAATATATATTATGTCTTGAATTTTATATAGTCTGTCATGGTTTGAGTATGACATATATTAATCAATGGAGGAGTACCTAGTTGCATACATAGAAAAATCTCAAGATAATTTTGAAAAGTATATGAATGACTTGATTCAACATCAAGGCATTCTAAGTTAGTGGATTGATACTGTTGGTTATGGAATATGGAGAAAATAAGGAAGTAAAGAAATATGATATTGGTAAGGAGCCATTTGGAAGCACTTGATCTATTAATTAAATGCAATCTCAAATTGATATATAGATTAAATGCAGCACAATTAAAATTTAAGCATTTTTTTGCAGAAATTGACAATGTGATTTTACAATTGGATGAAAATGCAAAAGATTAAGATAGTCAAAACAACTTTAAAAAAGTAGAAAAAAGTTAGAGATCTCATAAATCCCATTTTAGGATTTATCAAAAAGATATAATAATCAATAGAGTGTGGTATTGTTGAAAAAGTAGATAATATGATCAATGGAACTGAATAGATAGTTCAAGAATAGATTCACACATCTATGGTGAAGATTAGTGCCACCAACAAAGGCTTGAAGAATGCAAGGGTGGTGAATCCATCACATTCCTATTCAACTCTATTTGCCAAGGCATTTAATGAAAATACAATTAATGGAATCAAACTGAAACTTTGATATTATGTAGATTCAAAATCATTCATATACATACACAAAGATTAAAAGTCCATTCAAAAATGCAGTCAAGATTTTTGTTGATATTTTAGAACATAGTATAGAATAATTTAGGATTTTTTGTAGGATAGTTTCCCTTCAAAATACAGAAATGTGTGGGAGGACAATGGAGCAATTATATGAAAATAGCTAAAGACAACAAATAAACTGGGCACAAAAATGAAAATACATTATGAATAGAATTTAGAAATATTAATATAACTTTATGCAGTAGAGACAATTTTCATTTTATATTTTTTATGCAAAATTAATTCCTCTAATTAATTCCTTAGTTTTTTCTCCATAATAGTTATCATCATCCATATATACATACTTGTTTGATTACTATCCCTCTCAAACACAATAGATTGTCACTTTTGTTAGATGGAACTACTCTAAGTTACTGAAACTGCACAGCACACCACCAGGACTTTTGCTCTCGTGTTCCCCTGTTTGGAAAATATTCCTTCTATGAAAATGCATGACTAAATCTTCCCTCTTCAAGACGTTTTTCAAATGCCAACTTTTTACTGAGGCTGTCCCTGACCACACTATTTTGCTTTGTTATGCCCACAGGAATGTACTAAGATTAAGAACATGCTTTTTGGGGTACATAATTCCATTATCAATAGATTTATAATCCCAATAGATTATATTTAGATATTTGATACATTTTAATTTAATTTTTATATATGGTGAGATGTAAGCATCCACATTCATTGTTTTTCATATAGCAATAAAGTTTTTCAAAACCATAAGTTGAAGAGGCTATCCTATCATCATTGAGTGGATATGGCACCCCATTAAAAATCAATTTGCCATAGACATGAAAGTTTATTTCTGAACTCCAATTTCACTTACATTGGTCTCTATGTCTGCTCTTGGACCATTGTCATGATTTTCAATGTTTTATTGAGATATTCTCTCATACCACATAATCCATCCATAGTTTAAAATAATGTCTTTCTTAAAATAAAATTTTGTTGAAGTATATCACTCATAAATGAACATACATAAACAATCAGTAATATTGTTATGTATAGTAACAATAGTAGAATTTGTGAATTTACAAAACAAACATGCATATCATCATTTAGGGTTCCCATGCCTTTTCTCACCACCACCTTGTATTGATGTGAAACATTTGATACAAAATATGAAAAAACATTGCCAAAATGTTCTTGACCATAGCCCATATATTACATTTGGTGTATTTTTCCCCAACACACAAAGTTATTGACACCCTATATTAGTGTGTGTATATATATATATATACACATACATACATACATATACATATATTTGTTATTTTTCATGAGGAAACAGTCTTATATTTATCCTATTAACTACCATCCATCATCCACCCCTGGATTCCCTGTGTTATTGAGTCCCATATTTGTACAATCTATTCAAAGTGGACAATCACTGGCTCTCATTTTCATCAAAGAGTTGTGCTGTCAGCACCTCAATCAGTTATAGAATGCTTTCATTACTACAAAAGGAAAAATCCTATACCACTTTATAGCTCCCTATTTTTGTCCCTTAGTATTGAAATAATATCATCTTGCCATTGTTGCAAAATATTACAATATTACTCTTAACTATCATCCATAAATTACATTAGTTGTAATTTACCTGTGTATCACCATATTCTTAGCCCTTTGTAAAAGAAGAACATTCTTAGATTTATAGCTTCAGGATTAGGGAATAAAATATGGACTAGATTAGACTTACTGGTATTCTGCTATAGACTTATTGTGGTTCTAGCAATGGAAGAAATTATATCATGAAGGTTGAGACAGTGGCCACTAGAGGTGCTGAAATCAGGGAGAGGGAAAAAGG
>JAQZBX010050577.1:0-19617 GCA_029593785.1 Cabassous unicinctus | reverse complement strand
AATGCAAAATTGAGTGTAAAATGTCCTAAGAATTACATGTTTTTCAAGATTTGTACTTTAATATATGAAAAGAAATGACTATCAAACTTGTTTATACAGAAATAGCACTGTATAGGAAAATAAGCCTGTTGTGTGCAGTGACATATATTTTATGTTTATGCAATACCTGTGCTAATCTTTGTGCTCAGATGTGAATAATATGTATTTTTAATTGTGATATTTTTAAAAATAAATGGAACAGGTATCAAAAACTTAAGGTTATGGAAAAGAGTTGTTCTTTAAGATTCCTACTTTCTGATTAGGGACTGTGTTTTTAGACTTTATCATGGCTTAAATAAAAAACTTTCAAAAAAATCTTACACACATGCAAACTTATTGGTCACAACAAAGGCAGTGCTCAGAGGGAAATTTGTAGCCCTAAATGCTTACACAAAATATAAGAAAGCACTCAAATCAGCGACCTAGCCACACAACTGGAAGATCTTGAAAAAGAACACCTAACAAAACCAAAGTGAGCAGAGGGAGGAAGTAACATATGCTAGAGCAGAAGTAAATAAAAGAGAGGGAAAAACAATAGAATCAACAAAAGCAAAAATTTTGTCTTTGAAAAAATCAAAACCACTGACAAACCTTTAGCTAAACTGAAAAAGAAAAAAAGACATAGATAATTAAAATCAGAGATGAAATGGGTGACATTACTACCAATCCCAGAGATATACAAAGGATAATAAAAGGATACTATGAATTACTGTATGTCAACAAATTAGATAACCAAGAAGAAATGGACAATTCCTAGAAGCATGCTAACTACCTACACTGACTCAAGAAGAATTAGAAGGTCTTAAGAGACCAATAGCACGTAAAGAGATTAAATCAGAAATCAAAAATCTCCCAAAAAGTAAAACTTAAGATCAGACATCTTCACTGGTGAATTTTCCCCAACTATCAATGAAGAATTAACACCAATACTTCATAAACTCTTCCAAAAAATTGAGGAGGGAATGACACTGACTAATGCTTTCTATGAGGTCAGCATGACCCTAATACCAAAGCCAGATAAAGATGTCACAAGAAAAGAAAATTCCAGATCAATATCCCTCATGAATAAAGATGTGAAAAATCTTCAACAAAATACTAAAAAACAGAATAAAAAAGCACATTAAAAGAAACCTATATGAAAACCAAGTGAGATATATCCCAGGTATAGAAAATCAATTAATATAATACACGACATTAATAAAACAAAGGGAAAAAGCCACATAGTCATTTCAATTGGTGCAGGAAAGGCATTTGACAAAATTCAGCATTTCTTCCTGATAAAAATTCTAGGAATAAAAACTTACTTTATTTGTCTTTAACATGACAAGGACCCAAGCTAACATTATACTCAATGGTTCAGACTAAAAACTTTCCCCCTAATATCAGCAACTGGCCAAGGATGACCTCTGTCACCATTGTTACTGAACGTTGCACTGAAAGCTCTAGACAGAGCAATTATCCAAGAAAAAGAAATTAAAGCATCCAAATTTGAAAGGAGGAAGTAAAACTCTCCCTATTTTCAAAGGACATGATCTTACACATAGAGAATTCTGAAATATCTTGAAATATCCATAACAAAGCTACTAGAGTTAAAAAACGATTTCAGAAAATTGTAGGGGTTAAAATCAAAGCAAAAATCAATGTTGTTTCTATACATGAGAAATGAGCAATTCAAAGAAGAAATCAAGGGAAAAATTCCATTTACAATGGTAGGTAAAAGAATCAAATATCTAGGAATAGATTTAATCAAGGATGTAAGGTACTTGTACATGAAAAACTATAAAATGTTGCCGAAAGAAGTTACAAAGACTTAAATAAATGGAAGGACATTCTATGTCCATGTATTGGAAGACTAAATACTGTTAAGATTTCAATTCTTCCCAAAGCTGTATACAGATTCAATGAATTTCAGTGAAAATTCCAACAGGCTTCTTTGCAGAAATGGAAAAAAACAGTCTTCAAATTCATATGGAAGAGTAAGCAACCCTGAATAGCCAAACCATCTTGAAAAAGAAGGACAAACCTGGAGGACTCATATTTCCTGATTTTAAAACTTATTACAAAGCTATCATATTCAAAAGAGTCTGGAATAATGATAGATAATATAAGAAAATGGAATCAATTTGAGAGTTCAAAAATAAACCCTGTCATGTTTAACAAAGGTGCCAAGTTCACTCAGTGAGTAAAGAATGTCTCTTCAACAAACAGTACTGGGAGAACTATATAATCATATGCAACAGAATGAAAGTGGACACCCACACCTCACACAAAACTTAACATAAAATGCAATAAAGACCTAAATATAGGAACTAAAACTACAAAGCTCCTGCAAGAAAACACAGAGAAGGATCTTTGGACCTTTTGTTAGGCAATGATTTCTTATATTTACTTCAAAAACATGAGTAACAAAAGGAAAAATAGATGAAAGGAACTTCATCAAAATTAAAATCTTAAAGCAGGGACATGAACAGATATATGTTCACCAATGCTCATAGCAGCATTATTCACTATTGCCAAAAGCTGGAAGCAATCCACATGCCCATAAACAGATGAATGGATAAGCAAATTGGGGTATAAACATACAATGGAATATTACTCAGCTTTAAGAAAGAATGCAGTATTGACACATGGAACAACACAGATGAATCTTGAAGACCTTATGTTGAGTGAAGTAAGCCAGTCACTGAAGGACAGATATTACATGACCTCACTGATATGACTTACACAAATTGAGCAGACTCACAAAGCTAGAGTCTGGAAGATAAGTTATCAGGAGACAGAGAGTAGAGGGTAGTGAGATGATGTTCAATATGGGCAAAATGTATGATTACGTGGAAGGTGGGGATAGACAGTAGATGGGGGTGAGAGTGATGCAGTGACATGATTGGATTTGATTGTGCAGGAATGTGAAGGGGAGTAGGTGGGTGGTTGAGTAGGACTATTCATGGAACTGCGGGAAGAGTTGAAGTAAGGAGCAGGTGAACTCTGGAGATTTGCAGGCCTGTGGTTTAAACTACAATGTTGACAATTTTCTTTCAGCAAATATGGCAGGGGAGGGTTACTGGTGTAAAGCGTCAGGGTTTGGGGAATATGTGGGATAGGGTTCACCTCTGATGCCTCTATGGAATATGAATGTGTTCATCTTGTCACAGTGTGTTATCTCACTGGGAGGATACCCACACAATATACAAGAAAATATTAAACTCCCATCCTGGGGAATACTGCTATGTTCTCAATTAGATGGGCAAGAATCTCTTGAGAACATAGGTAGTGCTTAATGAAAGAAAACAGACCAATATGTGAAGCCCTTAATTTTTTATTCTTAAAAAATCGAAACTTAGTGGTTACCATAGGTTCTGTGGGAAGGGAGAGGGAAGAACAGAATAGATGGAACATAGGGCATTTTTAGGGCATTAGAATTGTTCTGCATGATCTTGCAATGATGGATACAGGGCACTTTAAATTTTGTCAAAACTTATAAAAGTGTATGGGGCAAATTGTAAACCATAATGTAAACCATTGACCATGCATGGTAGCAGTCTTTCAATATTTGTAAATCAATTGTAATAATATACCCTACACATGCAAAATGTTATTAATAGGGGGACAGTGGGAGAAGTGGAGAAGGTGGATATATGGGAATGACCTATATTTTCTATGAGACTTTTCTGTAACCTAAAGCTTCTTTGAAGATAAAGTGAAAAAATAAAACACTGGAGGGACATACAGAAGAAATTGTCACTGTATATAAAAGATAACAGGTCTTATGTTGATAAAAGACACACTGAAAATTTTATTTTACTCTTATTTTTTATTTTGATATTTTATTTTTTATTATTATTTTATTTTATTATTATTTTTATCTGTTTATTTTTGGCTTGACTTTTAGGGAGGTTTTGAATTGTAGAAAGGTCACCACTGTGGGAGGGGAGAATCAATCACTGGTAGAGGGTGTCAATGATGGGGGCATGTATGGGGAGGGGCATGCCTCTAAGGCATATGAATATGTTCAAGTGGTCATTGGCATTGTTTCAGTGGGTGGAGACCCACACAATGACCGAAAGAATATTAAATTCCCATTGGAAGACCTGCTACATTCTCTAATAGAATGGCAAGAATTCCCCAAGTACATGGACAGTGCCTAGTAAAGGAAGACAGATCATTACACCAGGCCCTTGATATTGATGTTTCTACTTATGAACCTTTACTTTTGAAACTGAAATTTAGCCTAGTATTATATATTACCTAAATGTTACCTCCTGACAGCCTCCTTGTTGCTCAAATGGAGCCTTTCTTTAAGTCAAACTCAGCATATAAACTTACTACTTTCCCCCGGACATGGGACATGAATCCTGAGGATAAGCCTCATTGGCACCGAGGGATTATTACCAAGCACTCACTAACAAGACATCTGGAAAAATACCTTGACCAAAAGGGGGATATATTAAATATAAATGAGTTTTTATAGCTAACAAATTTCAAAATAAGTCAGGAGGTCATTCCAGAGGCTATGCTCATGCACATCTCAGCAGGATTTCTTTGACTGCCACAGTAAACAGTGCCTTAAACAGTAGGGTTCCTGAGGGTTCTAGAGAAATCTAGACATTATAGGCAGGGCAGACAATCTCAGAAATTTGACACCCTGTCTGTGGGCCTTACTTTGGAATATATGCTCTACAATGTAACAGAGTTGGAGTCATTTATAATTTCCCTACACATGGCTCTTCTGCCCCTTTATTTGAACCTATAATTAGCACTATACTTGTTAAATACGTGTCCCAGAGACTTCAATCATCAGTCTTTTCATATGCCAGTTGAGCCTTGAATCTCAGCAGAGTTGCAACACCTACACTCCAGTTCATTGGACTCACCCAAGACAACTAACACAAAGTAGATGATGGACAATGCCCATCCTCCAAGACAGAGAGTATCTATAACTGCAAGCAAGACAGTTCCATCTATCTGCCCCATTGGATCTAAGACCCCTCTCAATCAGAAATTGAGTGGGCATCACCACCCCAAATCCTCAAGAGTAAGAAATGAAGAAACATAAGGGAAGAATGCAACTATGGACTAAAGGAAACATTATTATACTACCAGTGGAAGAACTTGTCTCATTGATATAAAGACCACCAGAGGTATTGAGGGGAGGAATAAGGAAGAATAGGTGTAGCATGAGGACATTTTTGGGATATTAGAATTGTCCTGCATGACATTGCAATGACAGATACTGGCCATCATTCAATTTTGTCAAAACCTATAAAACTGTGTGGGGAAAAGTGTAAACTATAATGTAAACTATAGTCTACGGTTAGTAGCGAGGTTTCAACATGTGTTCATCAATTGTAACAAGTGTGCCACACTAATGAAAGATGTTGTTAATGTGGGAAAGTTTGGAATGGGGTAGAGGTGGGGTATATGGGAATCCCCTATATTTTCAATGTAATATTTATGTAATCTACAATTTCTTTAAAAATAAAAATTAAAAAAATCTTTCCTGCAAAAAAAATTAATTAAAAGAATGGAACTATTGAAAAAAACCTGTGTGTTTCAGTAGACTTTATCAAGGAAATAAAAAGGCAATCAAAGAATGCAGAAATATTTGAAATCCTATATCTTATAAGGTATTAATATCAAGATAATGTAAAGCACTTCTACAACTCAACAACAAAAACATGTGCCACCCAATTTAATAATGAAAAAATAAAACCTTGAGTAGAAGTGTTTCTCCAAATAAGATTTACAAATAGCCAATAAACAAATGAAAAGATGCTCAAAGTCATTAGCCATCAGAATTGCAAATCAAAAACAAAATGTGATACTATCTCACTCCCACAATAATGGCTACTATTTAAAAATAAGAAAATAGCAAGTGTTAGAGAGGATGTGGAAAAATAGGAACACTTGTTCATTGTTGGAGGGAATGTGAAATGTGAATAGAAACTTACTTAGAAATAGGGTCTTTACAAATATAGTCAAGTTAAGATGAGGTTATACTGGATTAGCATGGGAATCAAATCAAATGACTGCTGCCCTTTGTAAGGAGAGGGACATGTGGTGAAACCCTGGGAAGAAGGAAATGTGAAGATGGAGGCAGAGATTCGAGTGATGCAGCCAAGGAACTGAAAGAAATGCTGGGAGCCACCAGAAGTTCGACAGACACAAAAAATTATTCTTCCCCAGATACTTCAGAAAAAACATGGCCCTGCTGACACCTTGGCTTGAGACTTCTAGCCTCTGGAACTGTGAATTATTTTCTGCTGTTTTAAGCCACCCAGTTTGTGGTACATTGTCACGGCAACCGTAGGAAACCAATCCACCACCCAATAATGAGTGCAACTCAATCAAATTTTCTGACACTTTATAGCAAGAATCACTTTCTTTCCAGCCTACAATAACATGTTCCTCATTTCCTTCTGAGGCTTCACCAGAAAAACCCTTAACATTCATTCTTATTTCTTCCAATATTCTGTTCATGATGACATATGTAATCTCTAAGATTACAGAAGTTTTCTCTACCATTCTCTTCACTTCCTTCTAAGCCTCACAAAAATTGCCTTTGACATCCATATTTCTACCAACCATATCTTCATGGTAATCCAGACTTTTTCCATCATGCTCCTCAAAATGGTCCAGTCTACTCTCTACCAAATTCCAAAGTAACTTCCGCACTTTTAGGTACTTGTTGTAGCAGCATCCGCTTCTATGCACCCAAATCTGCATTCATTTCTTAAGGTTCTGTAACATACTATCACAAACTGAGTTTCTTAGAACAGAAATTTATTCTCTTACAGTTTGGGAGGCCAGGAGTCTGAATTTAAGATGTGAGCCAGGGCTATTCCCTTTTGAAGACTTTGAGGGAAAATAGATTTCATGGTGCTTTCTTTACTTCTGGTGGCTCCTTCAAAGCTTTGGTTTTGTTGGGCTTTTACCTGTATCACTCCAATCGCCACCTCCAGCATCACACGACCTTCCCATCTGCCTTTCCTTTTCTCTTATAAGGACATTCATTTATATTTAGCACCCACCCTCATTCAGGATGACTTTTATCTAGATATCTTTATTTACATTTTCAAAGGCCCCTATTAAAATAAATTCACATACTTGAACTTCCAGGTGGACATATTGTTTTAGTCTTTAGGAGACAACTACTCAACCCACTATACCACATTAATAGCATGATGGGAAAAAATGATTATCTCAATGGATGCAAAAAAACCCCACACATTTCACAAAATCCAGTAGCATTCTTGACTTTAAAAAAACACTCAACAAAGTAGGAATAGAAGGGAACTTCCTCAGCATGATAAAGAGCATCTATAAAAAGCCCACAGCCAATATTGTACATAGTGGTGAAAACCTGAAATATTTCCCCCTAATATCATGAACAAGATAAGGACATGCACTTTCACAACTTCTATTTAAATTGAAATGGAAATTCTAACCAGAGTAATTAACCAAGAAAAATAAATAATTGATTTGGGAAGGAATATGTAAAATGGGCTTTATTCTTAGAAGACATGATTATATATATAGAAAATCCTAAGGAATCCACAAAAACTACCTATTAGAGCTAAGAACGGAATTGAGCAAAATTACAGAATACAAGATCAATGAACGAAAATTAGTTTTTACAATGTTAGGAATGTTCTTTCGGCAAATATGGCAGGAGAGTATTATTGGAGTAGGGTGATGGATGTGGGGGTGGGTGACATATAGGAAAGAGTGCAGCTGGGGCAGGCTTGTATGGAACATAATTACCAAGTGCCAACTAGCAATGCACCTGGAAAAAGACTTTGATCATAAAGGGGAAATGGTAAATACTAATGAGTTTTTATGGCTAAGAGATATCAAAGTGAGTCGGGAAACTACTCCAGAAGTTAGGCTAATACATATTTCAGCAGGATCACATTGACTACCACAGTAAATGGTGCCTCAAACTATAAGACTCCTGGGGGCTCTAGACACATCCAGACACTACAGGTAGGGCAGACAGCTCAAGAGTTTGGCACCATCCAGTGGACCTTATCTTGGAACTTGTGCTCCCCAGTGTGACAGAGTTGGCCCCATTTGTGGTTTCCCGACACATGGCTCTTATGCCCCTTCTATTTGCACTTATAGTTAGTACTATACTTGATAAGTGTATGCCCAAGAGATGTAAATCTTTAGTCCATCTATGTGCCAGTTGGGACCTGAATCTCAGCAGTGCTGAAACACATACTCTCCAGTTCATTGGCCTCACTCATAACAACTAAGAAGGTAATGATGATGCACAATGCCCATCCCAAGGAAGAGAGAGAGTCTGTAACCAAAAGCAAGAGATAGTTCCATCCATATGCCCCATGGGACCTAAGCCCCCTCTAAATTGGAGGCAAGGTGGGCATCACCATCCCAAAGTCCTCAAGATTGGGAAATGAACAATGACTAAAGTAAACTTACTATTATTCTACTATAGACATATTGTTTTTCTAGCAATGAAAGAACTTGTATCATTGACATGGAGGCAGTGGCCTCAGGAGGTTCTGAGGGGAGGGAGAGGGAAAAATAGTTGTATAGGGGCATTTTCAGGACATTGGAATTGTCCTGTATGATATTGCAATGACAGTTACAGGCTATTATATATTTTGTCATAACTTACAAAATTGTGTGGAACAGAGTGTAAACAATAATATAAACTATATCCCACAGTTAGTGTCAATGCTTCAACATGTGTTCATTAATTGTAACAAACATACGACACTAATGAAGGATGTTGTTAATGTGGGAAAGTGTGGTAGTGTTAGGGAATGGAGCATATGGGAAACCCCTATAGTTTCTTTTTTTATGTAACATTTATGTAATCTAAAGTTTCTTTACGAAAGTAAATAAATTAGTTTTCCTTCTATGTACTAGCAATGAACAGCATTAAAAGGAATTTAAGAAAACAATTCCATTTACATTACCATCTAAACAAATATAATACATAGAAATAAATTTCACCATGAGTTGCAAAATTGTGAACTGAAAACTCAAAACATCGCTGAAATAAATTAAATAACGCCTTAATAAATTGAAAGATATCCCATGCTCATTGTTTGGAAGACTTAATGTTGTTAAGATGTCAATGCTACCCAAAGCAAATTTGCACAAATTCAATGTAATCACATCAAAATACCAATATTATCTTTTTGAAGAAATGGAAACGTTGATCTTAAAATTCATGTGAAATTGCAAGGGATCCTTAATAACCAAAACAATCTTGATAAAGAAGAACAAATTTTGAGAACCCACACATAAGGATTTTAAAACTTACAGGAAAGCTATGATAATAAAAAAAAAAAGTGTGATACTGGCATAAGGATACACTTATAGATAAATGAAGGAGAATGGAGAGCCCAGAAATAAATATACACATCTATTGTTATTGAATTTTTGACAAAGGCAGCTAACCTATCCAATGAGGAAAGAAGAGCCACTTCAACAAACATGCAAGGAAAATTAGATATCCACATGAAAACAATGAAGTTGGATTCTTTGTCACATTATGTTAAAAAAACACAAAACACCTCATAATGGACAAAGATCTAAATCTAAGCACTAAAATTATGAAAACTTTATCAGGAAGCCTAAGAGTAAATCTTCATGACCTTGGATTTGGCAATAAATTTTTAGATGCAACACCAAAAATTGAAGCATCAAATGACAAAAAAGATAAATTGGATTTAATGAAAATTTAAACTTTTTGAACATCAAAGAATGCTCTCAAGAAATTTAAAAGGCAGTTCACATTGAAACAGCCATCAAACAATTCCTCAATCTGAAAATTCAGGACCAGATGGATTTACAGGTGAGTTCTATCAAGCATTCAAAGAAGATTTAACACCAATCTTACTCAAGCTCTTCCAAAAAATTGAACAAGAAGAAATGCTACCAAACTCACTGTATGAAGCAAATTTTACCCTAATATCAAAGCCAGATAAAGATATTATGAAAAAAGAAAATTATAGACACATTTCCCTAATGAAGATGGATGCAAAAATCCTCAACAAAATAATTGGAAATCGAGCCCAACAACACATTAAAAGAATTATTCATCATGATAAAGTGGGTTTCATAGTTTTATAGCAGGCATGCAAAGGTGTTTCAACACAAGAAAATCAATCAATGTAATACACCACATTAACAAATCAGAGAAGAAAAATCACATCTTATTGACTGACACAGAAAAGGCATTTGACAAAATACAGCATCTTTTCTTGATAAAAATACTAAAGAAGGTAGGAATTGAAGGAAACTTTCTCAACATGCTAAAGGCCATATATGAAAAACCCGCAGCTAACATTGTCCTCAATGGTGAAAGACTGAAAGCTTTCCCATTGAGATAAGGAACAGGAAAAGAATGCCCACTGTCACCACTGTTGTTCAATATACAGCTACAGGTTCTAGTTAGAGAATCAGGCAAGATAAAGAATAAAATGCATCCAAATTGGAAAGGAAGAAGTAAAACTTTCACTATTTGCAGATGATATGATTCTATATCTAGAAAGTCCTGAAAAATCTACAGCAAAGCTGCTAGAGCTAATAAATAATTTAGGTAGAATTTCAGGATACCAGATCATTACACAAAAATCAGTGGTGTTTTATACACTAGTAATGTGCAATCTGAGGAGGAAGTCAGGGAAAAAATTCCATTTACAATAGTAACTAAAAGAAGCAAATATTGCGTGATAAACTTAACCAAGGATGTAAAGCACTTGTATTCAGAAAACTACAATGCATTACTAAAAGAAATTTTTAAAAAGGCCTAAATAATTGGAAGAACATTCCATGCACATGGATTGGAAAGCTAAATATCATTAAGATGTCAATTCTACCCAAATTGATATACAAATTCGATGTAATCCCAATAAAAATTCCACTAGAAATTTTTTAAACAAATGTAAAGCACAATTATCAAATTTATTTGGAAGGGTAAGGGGCCCCGGATAGCCAGAAATCTCTTAAAAAGGAAAAAAGCAAAGTCGGAAGACTCTCACTTCCAGACGCTAAAACTTATTACCTAGTTATGTTGGTAAAAACACCATGGTACTGGAATAAGGATAGAAACATAGACCAATGGAACTGAATTGATGGTTCAGAAATAGACCCTTACATCTATGGTCAAGTGATGTTTGACAAACCTGTCAATCTCGCCCTTTGACCAGAACTCTCTATTCAACAAATGGTGCTGGAAGAACTGGATATCCATAGCGAAAAGAAGGAAAAAGTTCCCTTATCTCACACTTTATACAAAAATTAACTCAAAATGGATCAAAGCCCTAAATATAAAAACAAGAACCATAAAGCTCTTAGAAGAAAATTTAGGGAAACATCTTCAAGAGATGGTGGTAGCAGGTGAATTCTTAAATCTTAAACTGAAAGCACAAGAAACCAAAGAAAGCATGAATAAATGGGGCCTCCTCAAACTTAAACACTTTTGTGAATCTAAGGACTTCATCAAAACAGTGAAAACATAGCCCACTCAATGGGAGAAAATAATTGGAAACCACAGATCTGATAAAGGTTTGATTTCCACTCTATATAAAGAGATCACACAAATCAACAATTAAATAGCAAGAAATACAATTAAAAAATGGGAAAAAGATTTAAATAGACATTTCTCCAAAGAGGAAATACAAATGGCCAAAAAGCACATGAAAACAGTATTCAATATCACTAGCTATTAGAGAAATGCAAATCAAAATGACAATGAGATATCTTCTCATTCCTCATAGAATGACCATTACTAAAAAAAAAAAAAACAGAAAATGATAAGTGCTGGAGAGGATGTGGATAAATAGGAACACTCCTTCACTGTTGATGGGATTGTAAAATGGTGCAGTTTTGTGGAACACAGTTTAGCAGTTCCTCAGAAAGCCATATGATCCTGCCATTCCTCTTGTAGGAATATATCCAGAACTGAAAACTGTGACATGAATAGACACCTACACACCAATGTTCACAGTGGCATTATTCACAAGTGCCAAAAGATGGAAACAACCTCTGTGTCCATCAACCAATGGATGGATAAACAAAATATGATATATACATAGGATGGAATATTATGCTGCAGCAAGAAAAAATGAAATTGGGACACATATGATAACATGGATGAATCTTGAATACATTATGCTAAGTGAAGTAAGCCAGATACCAAACGACAAATATTGCATGGTCTCATTAATATGAACTAAATACAAAGAATAAACACATGGATTTAAATCCTAGAGTATAGGTTATTAGAAGATAAGAGGAGGGCTGAGAATGAATATTGGTGCTTAATGTATGTAGAAGTTTTAATTAACTTGACTGTAAAAGTGTAGAAATGGATAGAGTTGATGGTAATACATTATACTGAGTAGGAGCTGGTTTATAAATGGGATTGTGGCTGAAAAGGGTAGTCTAGGGAAATAAATGTCAATTGAAAGAAAGGTAGGCAATCATCTAAGGAATGAAAACAGGGAACCCAGAGGTGGATGAGAATTGTGATTGATGATATGGATGCAAGAGTGTCATTCTGTGAGCTAGAGCGGATGTATGTCACTATTGCTGGGTGGTGTGAATGTGGAGAAGCATGGGAAAAATACAATTGGTGTGACCTATGGACTGTGGTAAACAGCAATACTGTAAAATTCTTGCAGCAATGTCAAAGATATACTGTGTTGATAATGGCATGGGGGTTATAGAAAAAGTGTGCCAAATGTAGGCTATGGGCCATGGTTGGTGGTAATAGTCTTATGATATTATGTCATAATCTCTAACAAATGTTCCACAACAGTGTGGTGTGTTGGTAAAGGGGTGTTATTTGGGAATTCTACACCTGTGCATGATTCTTTGTAAGTTCACAACTGGTGTAATAAAAATATATTTAAAAAATAATAATAGGGTGGGTTGGGGGAAATACATGAAATGTAAGATATGGACTACAGTAAGAAGCAATATTTTGATGATAGCCTTTCATAATTTGTAAGAAACATTTCACAACACTGCAAGGTGTTGGTGGTAAGGTGATGTATGTGATGCCTGTATGATGTTATGCATGTTTTCTTTGTATGTTCACAACTTTTACTATACATTTGTTTATGTACGTTCATGTGTGAACAACATACTTCAATAAAAATTAAATGAACAAGAAAAAAATAGGCAGTTCAAATAATGGGAGAAAATATTTTTGTAAATCACATATTTGAGAAGGGTCCAGCATCCGTAATATATAAATAACTCTTAAAACTCAACAGCAGAGAGTAATTTGACCTGAGGGGCTTTACCTCCAATGCTTGCTGACCTTTCATTAAAGCCCTTTCTCTCTCTTAATCATAGTGTCACTACATTGAGTTCAGCATGCATGGGGCAGTGAACCTGCGGTTTTCAGCAGGAAATTCTGACAATTCTGATGAGACCAAGGTGTCCATAAGAAACCAGTGCCCAAGAATACTGGGATGCCGATGGGTGTTGAGTACTGAACTGAGTCTGGAGACTTGACAAAGGGATTGCCATCACCCTCCCAGTGCCCCAGAGCCATCAGCACAAATAAAGACTTCACGGGGAGAAATAGTATCTGACCTGACTCCTGGACTCAGTGAGTAGGTCATCAAGACAGAAGTTAAACAGAGAGACAGAGAGATGGGATCCAAGTCCCCTGCACGGAGGACATGGCCTGAGATCTCGCTCCCAGAATATCCACCTTTATTCTGACCACTCCATTTCAGATTTATTTCTGGTTTCCTGATTTCATAATTTAATTAAGGCCTTGTCTTCTTTGTAAATAGCTTGTGTATAGCAGATAATTGTAACATAATTGCCTGTTCTTACACCTCTTGTATTTGTTTAACCTTGGTTTTGATAATTGGTCTATGTTTAATTCAATGAAAAGGAAAAGACAATACTCTATAAATTAGAAACTGGGGTACACTGGCCTGAAAATCAATTTTAAAGTATAACACTATCCTATGATTAGATTTAAAAAGCAAAGGGGAAGCAAAATGAGACAAAATCCTATGTATCTTTCATGTCCTTGTATCAGAATAAGAATTTGCAGCAAAGGTGGAAGATTATAGTTAAACTAGTGAGTTTTCTATTTCTTTGTTTCTGATTTTCTACTTGTGTCTTTCTGTTTATGGATATTTTCCCACATCCAGATGGTAGTGCCAAATGAATAAATAAAAATTCTTAGGGGAGTTCCATTCAAATTGCTTAAAAATAAATAAACACACACACACACACGTATATATATATGTTTTATTGCAGGAATCCATCCTGCAAAGCCTTGGGGCGGGGGGGGGGCTCTGTCCAGCAAAGCCCGTGATGGCACAATGAAATTACTCTTAAGATGGAGGTTGAGAGAGGTCAGGGGGAGAGCAGCTAAAGAAGCTCTTCTCTTGAGTTGATCCCCAGCACTCTTCTTATGCAGGATTTTTTTTACAGTCAATGTCAGGTTGCAGGTGCAGGGGAGCTGGCAGGTATGGGGGTTATAAATCCCATCATAAGAATTCCATGCTGATAATGGGGAACAAGATTACAGAAACATTTGGTGATATACTTAGGAGATAAGGTGGGAGATAAGGGAGATAGGATAAGCAGGAGTGGTGATTTCTCTGTGTGGGCAGAGAAAACAATCCTCCAAGCTATTTCTTAGATGTAAAGATTAGAGGGTTCCCACATCTCCCCCTTTTCTGTTTAAATAAGAAGAAAAAGAAGACAGAAAAACTATTCTGGCACAGTCCTTTATAAAAACTGCCCCCTTCCTGATATCTCAAGGTAATAAAATGGGAAACAAATTTTGATAATTATAGTAAGGCCAGGTCGCTGTCTGCTATCTGGGTTCTGAACTGAGCAGTGCATTGGAAACAAAATAGCCATGGTGGCAGGAGACCTCCCTTGGGAGGTGTGAGGGTCAGTGTCCTACCTCTGTAGGCCCTCAAATTCTCTCTTGATGGCCCCTCTGCACTCTGCAACTGTGCCTGTCTTAGGTTGTTCCTTCCCTGAGGAATCTTACTTGTCCCTGGCTGCCAGCCATCCTCGGGGGCCAAGCAGGGTGAAGAGTTCTTTGACATTTTATGCCTCCATGGCATCCATGCCCAGCACCAGCCTTGGGACTTCCTCACCCATAGGTGGGGCCCCAGCTCTGGTCACTGGTTTCAGGGAACCCAGGTTTCTAATGCAGAGAGGGCCCAGCATTGGGCACGAGACAGACAGTTCAACACCAGCTCTTAGAAGGCCTACTCAACCGAGGGATGACAGGCTTGTAGAACAAAGCAACCCTATAAGTGGGACGTGTACAGGACACCTCCAGGTTACAATAGGAACAACAGGAAGGGGAGAAACTAGAAAAAAACTGTGTGCAGGAAGAAAAAGGGGTCACAGAATCAGGCAAATAGGCAGGTAGGTGAGAAGGAGGGAAAGGAGAACTTGGTGTGAAAAATTAATTCAAAGGTGTTTTAACCAAAGGGCCCCCAAGTCTCCCCCCTTTTGTTTCTTTGTTCTTGATTTCCAGATGTGGGAGGCAAGAGAGATGAAGCAGCGGCCAGGGCAATGATTTTCTGTTCAGCGTGATGAGCTCAAGAAAGGGCCTGGTGGATTAACCTAAGAATTGATAATAAAACAAGAAGCATGATTATTCCAATGAGAGATATTATCTGGATTCATAGGTTTTGGCCATGAAACCAATTTGAGGGATTTAACCACTGTAAATTATCATTAAGTGTTTGAAATACCTTTTGCTGGGCAAGAGGTTGTATATGAGATAGTTGATGTTCCAGGTGTGGCTAGAGAGCCAGTACTTCTCACAGTAAATGGGAGGAGAAGGCTCCCTGAAGGTGAGTTTTAAATTGTTCCCAAGAAATTTGGGAGCTATTCCAAGGCAAAGTGGTGACACAAATTTTAACATGTTCCCAGTCACACTGCAAATCTTTAGTAAGCAGAGCTTGTTGTTTTTGCCTATCCAAAGAATAGATGCTTCTCCAGCATCAAGTTCAGTAAGAATATTATCGATATGAGTTTGTGTTAAAAGTTTGTCAGTGACATTGGTGATAATTTGATTAACAGCATAAGCAGTTTGAACAGGTTCTGTTAAGGCAACTGCTGCAGTAGTGGCAGTGGCAGCTATGATAATGGCAGAAATAATGAAAGTAATAAGCATATGCTACTACAGCCAAATATACAAGAAACTTATTTTCAGGGGAGAGTGGCACCCCAGTGTGAGAGAGCACCTCGGTAACTTTTTGGTTTAATTGTTTAAGATTGCCCCAAGTTACTCCCTGAGTTTGGATAGTGTTACGGCATGGTTGTTTCCATGAGTACCTTTGTTCCTCCATCATCATCTTCTCCATCTGTGGTATTAGGTTGAATGGGCAATCCTTCCAGCTCATGAAATAGCTTCACATTCTTTGCTGGCAGCCACCGGGGGCCTGTTGGAGTAAGCACACAAGCATACCCTCTCCCCCATGTTATGATGTTACAGGGTCCTTTTTAAGATCCATCTCTTAACATTTCTTTGTACAGAATTCCTTCTCAGGAACACAACACTCCTTGGAATGCACTTCATTTTTTGTTTGTTTGTTATAAATTATCCCTGATGTGCTTACTGTTTTAGTTCTCATAATTTCTCCTAAAATAAGAAAAGTGTTGACTATCAACGCATAGGTTTACTGATTTAAAAAGTTTTTTGCATGGTGTTTCACTTTTAGGCTTGAATAAAACCCACTTAATTTTTTTAATACATTCACTTTTAAGATTGTTTAAACTCAAAAAAGAGATTTATATACATTTAACAATATAAATTTATGTGTAACTTAGAAGTTATAAATTACTTAAGTACATAATGTATTATATTATTAAAGTTTTGACTAGTATTTAAGCATAATTCATAATTATAGTAACAAATAATAAAAAGACTTATAACTAGTAGACATCCAATGAATAAACCTTTATTTCTTATACATTAAGATTCCTAACCAGTGAGGTTATATAGGCTAGAAGCATGATTAAAATGACTTTATTTTCTCTATTTTGCATAGCTTGAGGCATAGGCAAAAACAAATTATTATGTTTTTATTTGGGCTGTAGGGCAGTACATTAACTTGTAATCTTAATACCCGCTTTTGTCCTGTTGTTAACATCTTAATTGGAACTGGGGCTGTGACTCACAGTGTAGAATATAAACTTGGCTTATAGTTGGCTTTTTTTTTTTCACCAGAAGGGGAATGTGGGCTGGCTTGACTTGCCTAAGGAGATACTAAAGAAAGCCTTAGCAAGCTTCAAAACAAAGTGATAGTGACATAACTGGATATTAATTTTTTGCAACAATCTAGCAATATTTGGTACTGTTGCATAATGCATGAGAAGCCCCCTCAGATTCATTCTACAAGGTCTGTTCTGATGTATGGGATGGCTGTTATTTTAATTTACCATAATTTACTGTTATGCACTACCCCTTGCAGCCCCTAATGACCTCTTTTTGCAGCTATAGAGCTGCTTCTTTAGCAGAGGTGGGGTAAATTAGATGACCATGAGTTAGATCATCCGCCTTTTGATTTTTAGGCAGAGACAATGTTTATGTGTTCTGTGACACATAAACATTGCTAAACTTTTAGGAATTTTATACACTTTTTAAGTATTTATATGAAACTTATTTGTACAAGTTTAATTAACAGAGAGTTAAAGAATTTCCTTTTAATTTTATAACAATTTTAAACACTTTCCATTTAAACTATTACATATTAAATAAACTTAACTATTTTATTACTTTACTTTTTTAAGGTGAGAGAACAAATCTTTTGCAGTAGTTTGAAATAAAAGGCTAAGTATCAGTATTTGACTTTGAGAAAGCAGGTTTGAACATTAGGTTCTTTTAAAAGTGATAAGACTTCTTTTTCTAGGGAAATGATAAGGTAATGTATAAGAAGCTATCTTGATAAAACAGAACTTTTTTTTTTGTATACTGATTATTCAGGAAAAAAATTCTTTATAAACCTTTACTAAAACAGACCAATGATTTAAGAAACTTTGAGAAAGGACAAAATTTTAACTTTGTATCAGTATACTATTTGATACTAAAGCCTTTAAATCTTTATAGATAAACCTATCAAGTCTTACTTAACTCTGACCACAAAAATTCCTCTTCCACGCACCTTGTGCAATTTCTGTATTTGTTCAGGTTTTGTCCCACATTTTGTTCTTTCTTAGTAACCAGTCATTTTATCTCAGGACAAAATTACTTGCCTTTTCCTTAATAATAAAAACACATTCTATATACTTTCTATACTTAA
Source organism: Cabassous unicinctus (assembly GCA_029593785.1). Classification (NCBI taxonomy): domain Eukaryota; kingdom Metazoa; phylum Chordata; class Mammalia; order Cingulata; family Chlamyphoridae; genus Cabassous; species Cabassous unicinctus. The sequence continues at coordinate 1,294 of JAQZBX010050577.1, read as the reverse complement.
GTTACCAAAATGATTTTGGAAACTGTTTCCAAGCAAACCTTTTACAACATGCAATTACCATCAACACTAAACAAATTTGTCAAAATAATGATTCAATTTGGTTATAACTATTTTTATTGTTTTAAAATATTATCCATATTTATTTATTAATGTAAGAACTTATTTAATTTTTGGCCATTTGAATAGATATTTTTTAATAGCTTTCAATTATCAATTTAATATTACCATCTGGAGGTATCAAAATATATACCGACACTGAACAAACAACAAACATAAAACAAGTTACAATACATCAATAGAAACATGCATGTCTTATTTTACTGATTTTGACAATTTTTTTAAAACTGTGCTGCCAAGTTTTCCTACTCTTCCAGCGATAGAATTTTATTAGGCCCCACCAGCCCACAGCCACATTATCATATAGGCAGTAGGGGGTTTACAGAGTGGCTTCTGGAACTTTTTCCTTATCTTAGTTAATCTTTCAGCAGAATGTTTTCTTACAAGCATGATCTCATTGAAAAAGATTTTATTCAGCATATCTGCTTGTTGAGTGCAGCATTTTTGATATTCTAGTTGCCAAATGCTAAAGTGCACTAAAGTGTGCTGTGGCAACAATAGTTTTTACAAGAACTTTCCAATCCCAGGGGCACATTTGATAGCCATTAACAATGGAGTCTAAAAATGCCCTGAGTAAAAGAACTGTGAAGTTCATTTTCATTAATACATCTCCTCAGCTCTTTAAGGACTGTATAAGGAAGGGATTCATGCTGAGGCTGTCCATTTGGGAAGCCACTAGGAAGGTGTGGCATTCTCCAGCCTCTACAGCTTCTTTTAAGCATTCTTTCATAGCAGGGCAAGGTGTCTGAGTTTCAAAGAAGACTGAGGGTGGAGGAGGAGGAAACGGAAGTAAAGTTTCTTCCTCCTTAGGAATTGTGGATTTTTCAAGAGGAACTGGGAAGCTATAAGACTCCTCTGGAGGAGCAGTAGGGTGGGAAGGGGTGTAAAGCAAGCTTAAAACTGTTTTTACTAGGCTCAAGGTTACAAGAGCAAAAAAAAATCTAAAAATTTTTAGATTTTTTCCTTACCTGCTCACATAATTCTAAGTCTAACATTCCTCTGTTGGGAAACCATGGGCAGAAATTTTGGACTTTTTTTTTTTTTTTCATGTTTGGTCTTCCTTTTACTAAAGATAGATTCCAATAAAGTAAGCAGAGACAAAGATGAGACAAAGTGACTTGCCGACCCAGGTCACAGGGGCAGTAGCTGGACTGGTGGCAGGACTCTTTTTTTTTTC
>JAQZBX010050576.1:0-19618 GCA_029593785.1 Cabassous unicinctus | reverse complement strand
GCATTCAAATGCTGAGTTTGGCTTAGAGAGAGGCCACATTTGAGCAACAAGGAGGCTCTCAGGTGGTAACCCTTAGGCACCCCATAACAGTAGGCTAAGTTTCAATTGGAAGAGCAAATACTCATAAGGCTAGTCCTCAATAACAAGAACCAATCAGTGGGCCATCCTCTTTTGCCAGACACTGCCTCTGCTCTCTGGTAAACCCCTCTCAATTAGAAGCAGAGTGGGCATCACCATCCCCAAATCCTCAAGATTAGGGAATGAACAATGGACTAAAATGGACTTATTATTATTCTAGCAATGGAAGAACTCTTTATCATTGATATTAAAGGCAGTGGCCACCAGAGGTTCTGAGGGGAGGGAGAGGGAAGAACGGGTGTAATGTGGGGGCATTTTGGGGACATTGGATTTGTCCTGCATGACATCGCAGTGACAGATACAGGCCATTGTATATTTTGCCATGACTTACAAAATCGTGTGGGCCAAAGTATGGACTATAATGTAAGCTATAGCCCACGTGTGGTGGCAGTGCTTCAATATGGCTCCTCAATTGTAACAAATGTACCACGCTGATAAGGGATGCTGTTAATATGGGGAAGGGTGGGAGGGTGAAGTGGGGCATATGGGAATCCCTTATATTTTTTACGTAAACTTTATGTAATCTAAAGCTTCTTTGAAAATAAAACATTATTTTTTTTAAATGGCAGCAGGAAGGGCCTGAGTGCCTTGGTGTCACAGAAGAAGGAAGGGTGGGGGTAGAGAAGGGGGAGGGTCAGCTACACCACGTGTCATGAAGGAGGGGGAGCAGGTTGCTCCGTGAAGAGAAACTGGGGCTGGATATGTTGATTTTTACAGACAGCAGAAGCTTTACTTGGCCTCTCCTTTTCAAGGAGCCAGATAAGCCAACACTCTCCTGTCCCTCTATGAAAGCCAATGCCCAGGGCCCATCACCTGCTCAGCACAAGGGGAGGAGGCCATGGTGCTGGTGTCAGCTCGCGCCCATTCCGGAGAGTGGGTTGTTACATTTTCAGGAGGTCTGTGAGCCCGTTGAGTTGTCTATCCACTGGGAACTTGAAATTGGCCCTGGTGGGAGTATTTGCACCAAGGAAATTAGCAAAGGCCACAAGCCAGCAAGTCTGCCCAGCACATTCACCACAGTTAGTAGTTTTCTCTGAGGCTATGCATTTCTTGCTCTACCAGCTGAGTTTGTATGTGCACCAAGAACCAGTTATGTTTATTCCCAAACCTGTTTATGCTTACTTTTTTTATTGTAACTGTGTGGCTTAATTAGATAATATATAGATTAATGGGACATGAGGGTGAAAAGAAAGAGTTGCTGTTGCAATGAAAACTAAGTCGAATGCTTAGAAGGATCCAGTAAAAGCGAGTCGCTTAAAGATTGCTGCCAAAGTAGATGGGATTGAGACAGCTGTAAAGTATTGGGGGTTCATAAAAGTCTGGAAGCATGCTGTACTCAGACTGCTTCACAAGTGACCTGAATAAGACCCCCTCTGATTTGGAGAACTCTAAATTGGAAATCATAGGCAAGGCATTAGGAGGTGGCCCGTGAAGAAAGACGGAATCGACCTAGAAATAGCAGGTGCACCCCAGGGAAACCCAAATCCCCGGCCCTGCACCGAAAGACTGGCCAGTCACCACCCATGTATGGACTAAGTTGAAATTAAAGTCTTACCCTGTGAGTCTATCATTATTACGACTCTCAATTTTATTTTTAAAATCAATGGGTGGCTGGACCCTGCTGGCAGCAGTCAGGCGCTGGAAGCCATCTGTCGAGAGGTGAGGGTTGAGGGCGTGGGAGTGGAAGGCAGAGAGCAGAGGATGGGGAGGGAGGCAGGAGGGCGGGTAGCGGTGAAGCCTCTCAGAGACGCCCCTGCCCTCTGCTCCCCTGGCACCACCCACCTAACCCTGCTCACCTCTGCCACTTCTCTGGGTATCTGCTGCCCCGCTAGACACGCACCCTGAGGGACGCTGGAGTCTTGTGCCCAGAGCTGGGTGCATGCCGGGTGCTCAGCAGAATCAACTAGAGCAGACTACAAGGAAGGGGCCATCAAAATGCCAGGGCAAATGCTGCAAAAGGTCAAAGGGAGAGGGGGCTGAGGAAGGGCCCCTGCACTGGCATCTGAGCGTTACAGTCAAGGCCGGGAGGCTGCCAGGGGGACTGCGGGAGATGAGTGGAGTCAGGGTGAGCGGGGGGACCCAGAAACCGGGGTTTGTGGGCTGGTCAGGAGGAACAATGACTTGGCCGCAAAGCCACGGGCTCCCGTGATGGTGATGCTATTTCCCCTCCAAGACAGCCTTTGGCCAAAGGTATGGAGAGATCCAAAGTCCTATGTAAAAGGGACTTCCCTTTTGCTCAGCACTCACTTCTTTCTGTCTGTGACGTTTTTGAGGCAAAAAAATATATATTGCTAAAGTGAGAGAATATCATTAAATGTTAATTATGAGAATCTAAAGGTTATTTTTGCATATCTCACCTCTTGGATCAAAGCCGCTTCCTCATGACCATGTAAGAATATAAATTAATCCATAAAGCATTTAAAATGCCGCAAACTCTTTAACTTTATTATGAAGTTAAATGCCATGAATAAATATGTGCTCCCGGGTCTGCCTGCGGCCAGGAGGGCTCGCCTGAGACCCTCCTTCCTCTCTGTACGCCTGGACCTACGGCCTGAAGCCGCTCCAGCCCCAGATCCTTTTTGCTGGACTAAGGGAGCCACATCTCCCTCCTGGGTCTGCAGGGGGTCCTGCTCTCTCCTGCCCTGCAGCCCGTCTGGTTAAAGGGGCCACGTGAGCTCTCGGAGCGCAAGGCCACGGCCTCCGCTCTTTGCCTCCAGGTGCAGACAGGAAACCCAGCCCACGTGGTCCTCTGCCCCGGGAGCGCATCGCAGTGCCTCGCGTCACCCCTGCCTCTGTCTGCGCCTTCTGACAGAAAAGGATGATTCCGGCTTTAATAAAGTTAGACTGGGTGTCACTGAATAATTTATCTGCACACGTTGCACTTCAGAAAGTTTCTGCTTCGCTTGCTGATGCTTTTCCCTTCCCCGGGTGAACTTGAAGTCCAGTGTGGATGCCCAGGAGAGGCCAGGGCAGGATGGGGAGACAGGAGGCTGCTCTGGGAAGAGTCCCCTGATGGGGCAAAGGGGGAAACACTTTCAACAGGGTGGCCCCCAGAAAGTAAGAGGCCTGCATGAAAGCACTGCCACCCCCACGTAAGAAAGCGAGTTCTGGAAAATGGAAAAGTAACGCAACGGCACCTGTGATCAAAGTACCAAACCCCGCTCTTGCATGAGAGCGGGGGAGGGGCGGGGGGAACCCCTGGAGAACTGCAACTCCCGAAGGAGCCCTGGAGCAAAAGGGAAGAGTTTAGCTCCAAGAGATTCCCCACCCCCCATGTGTCAAGGACAAGAGTGAGCAAGGGACTGTCGGCATTCAGAATGCCCTGCCACAAACAGAGAGGAAATAAGAGGACATGGGGAAAAACCCCAAAGCTGATCAAGAGTGGCCAACGTCTGCTGGGGCATCCGGGGGGAGAAGGAACTAGAATGCAAAGGAAAGCGCACTCGGTTTGGAGCAGATCTGGGCCTGGAGCTCAGCCCTGCCGCTTAGCAAGTGCATAACCATGGACGGGACACTTAATCTCGACCTTCTGTCTGTACGTGGGGATCAAAATTTCCACCTCCACTGATTACGTGGGGTGGCACCGCCAAAACCTTGAAGGAGTAGAAGAAAGCAAATCACCAAAATTATCCTCAGGTACCTTGAGAGAGACCAGGAAACAGACCAGCCCCTGCCTCTAGGGGACCTACAGTCCAGCACCCTAAAATAAGGGGGTGGGGTGGAAGGAGGTCAGACGTGAGAGGTCACCAAGGTGAGGAGCCCAGCACCCGGCAGCTCAGTGCAACGGTCTTGGGACAAATGTGCCAAATACCCTGAGTGACCCCAGGAGCCTCCTCCATATAGGGTCCAGGTGACAGGCTAATAAGAAGGAACACCCCCCACCAACAGAGAGACAGCCACACGTGCAGACTGAAACCAAAGCTTCGTGACCACAGCAGCAACCGCGACCAGCCACTGGGTGCAGCCTAGGAGCCGAGCACTTTCGGCATATTATCTCATTTAAGCCTGCATAAACCCAGTTTAGAGGGGCTTCGGGGGGAAAAGCAGTGTGTCTGGGGCCACCTGCTGTCACTTGCCCAACACCGTTTCCATAGGGCATAGATGGCAGAGTCGAGATAGGCTCAGGTTTGCCCCCGGAGCCTGCACTCCTTACAATTGCACTGGACTTCCTGCTCAGAAAGGCCCTCTGTGGGTTTCTCCTCCATAGAAACTTCCCATCAAACCAGGAACAACGTAGCCATCGTAATTCCTGGATCCCATGAATAGGTTACCTTACATGGCAAAGGGAATTAGAGTTACAGATAAAATTAAGGTTGTTAATCAGCCGACGAGAAGATGGGGAGATTATTCTGGATTGTTGGGGTGGGTCTGACATAATCAGGGGGTCCTTAGAAGTGGAAGAGGGAGGCAGAGCGGAGGCCAGAGTCAGAAAGCGAGAGATGCTCCGCTGCTGGCTCTGGCGGTGGGCGAGGGGGCCCTGCCAAGGCACGCATGTGGCCTCCAGAAGCCGGAGAAGGCCAGGGCACAGGATCTCCCCTGAGCCTCCAGGAAGGAGCAGCCCTGCCGACACCGTGCTTTTAGCCCAGCGAGGGCGTGTCAGACCCACAACCCCCAGAGCTCTAAGAGAAGAAACGTGTGTTGTTTTACGGCCCCAAGCTTGTGGTCCTTTGTCATAGCAGCAAGAGGACACTCATACAGTGGGGGGGCGTTTGGGGAGAGGAGCCATGCGGGAGGGTCCGGACACCAACCAAAAGAGAATACGGCCCTGCCCGGGAGCACCACTGTCCACCTGGGGCCAGAGGAGAGGCTTCCTTGCCAAGGCAGGGGCCCCACCCGGCGGCCGGCACACTCGTCTGCCTTGAGGTGAGCAGCCGCGGTCTGTAAAGAGGACGCCGTCCTTCCAGGTGGCAGATTAAATGTTACGAGAGACGCACCCACTCTGCCCTGCAGCAGGGCTGAATAATTCATCGCAGACTTATTTGAATGAAGCAACAGAAGGTGAGGCGCTGAACTGGGTCAGGCAGGCCCTGCCTGCTTGAGCAATTCAGCTATTAGGTCACTTTAAAACAAAAGGGATGAGCTGTTGAGAGGATTAATTATTGGCTTCTCAACTCTCCTGAAGCACAGTGGCTAAAAAGCATTGCAGATCGATGTCTATTAAAGCGCCTGTGAACATTCCAGCCCTTCAGGAAAAGAAACTTAGAGGGGGAAAAAAGAGGCCCTGAAAATTCTAATGGGTTGGGATAAAGGGTTACACGGCCCAGAAAATAAGCTCTGCTCCTTGTTAACAGGATACCCCAGCAGCTGCTGCTAGCAAGTGAACCGGTGGTATTGAGATTTCCGAAGCAAATTAAACCAACACCTGGGGCCCCGGGGCACGTTCCAGGAAGGAACAGAGTGAATCACTTAAAAGTAAAATAATGCAATGTAGAAACCCCTCAGGCCACGAGCTCATTTTCAGGATAAACTATGTTCTCTTCCCAACCCGCCCTATGCAAGAGGGACACTGAGGTCAAATCTGCCCCCCTACCCCCACCCATACGGAACCGGACAGATGAAGACATAGGGCTAAGCTCTCCCCCGCCCCCCCCCCATGGAAATCTCAGTTCACCTCATCCCCACACTGGGCTTCAGACCCAGGGCTCCTCAGGTGCCCCCCTCCAGATCATCCCATCTGGGAACTGGTCATCAGACGAGAAGAAAAGAGCTGGGCTGGAGCAGGACCACCTGCCATCCCCAAACACTAGGGTGCGGCTTTCTCATGCCAGCCAGCAGGACAGTTCCAATGCCCTTTTCACTCTCATGCCCTCATGGGTGGTCTGAGGCACCACCACCACAGAATGTCTTGCATCAGTCACTCGGGGATGGCCACTAGAGCTCCATGCAAGTGCTCTCTCTGATCAATTATTATTGGCCATCCAGAGCTGGGTTAAGAAGGCTTCCGAGGCTGCGTCCAGCTCTCAGGAAAATGGTGCCATGATTAGTGGTGTCTTCCCAGGCAGAGATGGGGCACACATATTTGCCATCTTAGAATCTAGTTCAGCGGTTTTAGGATGAGGAAACTAAGTGCCAGAAAGGACGAGAGCTTTGCCCAAGGTCAGCTGGAAAGTACATTCTGCCCATGTACCCTTCTTGTCAGACCTTTCACGTAATGCACGGCTGGGGCAGGCAGCCTTGAGGTTGGCCCCCAGGGGCCCCCACCACCTGGGACTCACACCCTGGTGTAATGCCCTCCCCTTGATGTTGGCTGGATCTGGCGGCTCCCTTCTAAGAAACAGAATGCAGCAGAAGTGACGGGACGTCACAGCTGAGACAAGACTCCAGAGACTCGGGCTCCCATCCGGCTCCCTCTTACTCTCTTGCTCACTGGCTATGATGAAGCTGGTACAGCACAGGGCAAGGCACTGAGGGCGGCGTCCAGCCAACAGCCCACAAGCAACGGAGGCCTCATTCACAGCCCACGAGCAACTGAATCCTCCAGCAACCATGCAAGTGCCCTGGAAGTGGATCTGTCCCCAGTGGGTCTGCAGGTGCAGCCCTGTGACAGACTGAGTCAGAGGCACCCAGCTAAGCTGGGCTGGATTCCTGACGCACAGAAACTGTGAGATAATAAACGTTTGCTGTTTTGAACTACTAAGTTTTTATCTAATTTGTTACACAGCAACAGCTAACTAATACAGTGATCAATAGCTATTTGCTGGATGGAAGAATGGCTTTGGGGCACTGAGCTTTGCCTCTGCAACATTCCCTGCACTCGCTTCTGTTGAGTGTGCCACAGGGATGCTCTTGGTTGTCCCTCCTCCTTCCTCTCTGAGCCTTGCTCACTCCAAGGAGAGTTGGATGCTTTTTGGTAGAATGGCATGAGTCTTCAGGCCATCATTCTGCACAAATGCAAAAAGAAAAGCTTGGAACAAGTGGGCTGTATGTGTGCAGAGCCCAGAGCCACCTGCAATTGCTGTTCTGAAAGGATTCCTGTTAAACTAATCGTCATAAATAAACCAGTAGCACTAAATATGTAAGTGGTTAACATGCATCAACTCATTGTCTCCTCCTAATAGGCACTGCTATTACTCCCGTTTTACAGATGAGGAAACTGGGGCTTGGGCGGTGGGTAACTTGCTGCAGGTAAATGGCCAGCCTGGGATTCCAACCCAGAGCCTGGCTTGTGACCATCCCACACTTCCGGATGTTATCCTGACCGGCTTCTCTCTCTGGGGGGCGGGGAGAGGGGGAGTTGTAACCTCAGAACTCCCGGCATTTGGGACCAGATAATTCTTTGATGGCAAGAGTTGCCCTGTGTGCTGAGGGTAGTCGACAGTAGTCCAGCCTTCACCCAAACGTGCCAGTAGCGCCCTCCTCTGATAGTCACAACCAAAGACATTTCCCGACATTGCTGTGTTCCCTGGGCGGGGGTGGGGTGGGACAAATGACCCCCGATTGAGAAGCACTGCTTTCCGGGTAGACAGAAGCAAGCACTTCCCAGTGACCCATCAGGGTGACCTTGTCTGGGTGCAGAGGCGCAAACAAGGGCCTTGATGTTAGGCCAGCATGGTTTGAATCCCAGCAGGGGAAGCCTCGCTAACCTCCCGGGCCCACATTTCCTTCTCCTAAAATAGGAATCCCTGCCTGGGCGCTCAGCAAATGGAGCAGTTCCTGGGCCTCCAGCATGATGAGCTTCTCCTGGTGGAGCCAGCTTTGCTTATTATTTAGCCTACGGCCAGGCTCCCAACAGAGGGACCACAAAGGCGTCCCCAGCGCCCCCCTCTGTGAAGCCATGATCTCTCCATGTTCAGCTTCCATTCCACCCTCTCTCCTTCCACGGCCCATAGTCTTATAATCACCCACTCCGAAGCCACCAATCAATCTGCTCCCCCACCGTTTGAGGAGGAGCAGGTCCAAGGGCCATCTCTCCTGCCATCTCCAGGGAACGCCAAGCCCCTCCCAAAGTTCGCCTTTTTCAGATTGAAATCCACCCTACAAAGGTTGCTGTGCTGTTCCCAGATGAGATCAGTTGAGTCCAGTTGATCTTGGCCCTGTTTTGCATTTCTCCTGCAGCTCCATGGGCACACACATGTGCACACAGACACACACGCACCAGGGTGCACTGCTGGGAATTGCTCTCCAGTCACCTCCCACGTGCGTGACTTGGCTCTGCAATTAGACTCAGGGCCATGTGTGCCACTGCCTTTGTAACCCCACATGCCTAGTACAAACCTATGCACGCAAAGGCTTGTTGACGGATACTAGATATCACTGGATTGGGTTTCAGCACCCGCTCCTCATCTGGTGGTTTCCACGCCTCCCCCGAGACAGCCACGCCGATCTGCACAGTCGTGATAGTATCTTATCCTCCGAATTAACAAGACCACTCTCCCAAACCAGATCTAATCCTGGTGCCTCCCTGAGTTACAACCAGAAAGTCAGGGCATGAAGCCATCCGCCTGTCGTAAGCCACTCTCCAAGCCAATTAGGGATAATCTGAGGAGAGCCGGTTGGTGAGACACAAGATTAAATGCTCTCCCCTGAAATGAAGGCTTACCGTAGGATCAACTTCTTCGGAGCAAACAAGCTCCCCTGGAAAATTATAATCACCACTTGGTGATGCAGAGAAAGAAACACTGTTCCATGAGGTAACAAATGCCCCCAAGTGCCCCCACTACCCGGGGGGTGCTTCAAAAATGATTTCAAAGCGCTGTGCTACTGGAGGTGGAGAAAGCACTCAAATGAGAGCCAGGAGGACCTGGGCTCCAGGCACAGCTCCCGGGCTAATGAGCTGAGTGACCTCGGGCGAGTGACCCTCTCAGTTTCCTCACCCACGAGTGGAGGGGAAGCAGCTGGACAGCAGAATGGAGGTTTGAAGCAGGTTCAAAACCTGGCCCATGCCTTCCCTCTCTGCCTGTCCCCCAGCTCGCTCTGCCGCCATTTCCTCTAGGTATTACCCATGTTGCAAGGCTGTTATGAGAATTGAGATCCCAGATTAGAGGGGACTTTGCAAGTTATAAATAGCCTCTGAGGTACTAAGAGCCCTTCTTGACTACCATTCAGCGCATCTGTGATCTTAGCAGCTTTACAAGTTAACATAAACCAGACCTAAAAGAAATCAGACAGCTAGAAAACACAAATAAAACAGAACTGTGGTACATACATACAATTGAGTATAATTCTGCAATAAAAAGAATTGAGCTATGGAGCTACAAAAAGACATGGAGGACCCTTACGTGCACATTGCTAAGTGAAAGAAGCCAGTCTGCAACAGCTACAGACTATGATTCCAACTATATGACACTCTGGAAAAGGCAAAAATATAGAGTGAGAATATCAGTGGTTGCCTGGGGTTCCGGGAGAAGGAGGGACGAGCAGGTGGAGCAGAGAGCGTTGTGAGAGCAGTGAAACTGTGCTGTGTGACACCGTAATGGTGGGTCCACGACACTGGCCATTTGTCAAAACGCATAGAACTGTGCAACACAAAAAGCCAACCCCCATGTCTATTGTGGACTTTAGTGAATAACAATGTATCGATGTGGGTTCATCAGTTGTAACAAATGTACCACTCTAAAGCGAGACGGTAACATCTGGGGTGGGGAGGAGGGAAGGGTATTTGGGAACTCTGCATTTTCTGTGCAAATTTTCTGTAAACTTAAAACTGCTCTAAGAAATAGTCTATTAAAATAATAATAACAACAACCATAAAACAAGAGCTGAAAATGTAGTCAGCCCTGGACTAAGAGCATTAATAGATAGGAAATCACAGTCTATACATCCTAAAACCCCATGGAAAATTCCAGAGTTATTTTTAAATCGACTTTGAGGCACATGCACTGATTATCCTTTTATCAGGATGCACACCCTCATCATGTCTGGTTTTGGCTACCACTAAAATATTAATCCCCAAGCAAACAACAAAGAGCTCAAGGCTACAGCCAGATCCTACTGGAATAGCAGGACAGGGTCCCAGATTTGCCATCCATCCACCCCCACCAAGCAGGGAAAATTGCCACCTCACCCTGTTCCTCCCCTGTGCCAACCCGAGAACTATGAAAGCCATAGAAGAAATCCCAGCAGATTCACGGAATGTTTCTAAAGGACAGGTAATGTTACCTCTGTGAATTCAGATGTTTGCCCAGATGAGGAAGCACTAACTTTCTGGCAGGGGGTAAGCTCACAAGGCAATGACCTTAGCTTAGTAAATTAATTCCAAAGCACAATTGTTTTCAATCTTCATTTAAAATCAGCCTTTGTTAATCTAGACTTAATGACATAGGAAATGGAAATTCCCTTAATAAAATGAGTTATGAATATTTATCATCCCGTTTTACCTGAAAATTGAATAATTCATCAATTAACTTTACTATTAATTATTTAATGCAAAATTAATAAACTGCAAAACTCTTATGTATCCTTGCAGACCCTCTGGCATTGGGGAAATGAAGCACCAGAGAGACAACATAACTATGGATAATCCTAGATACTCACTGATGAGGGGATAGATGGGGTTAAGGCTAGAATTTTCTCTAGAAGCAGCCGAACTAAACCACTGACTCATAAAGTAAAGGGAGAGATTTTTTCTCACCTTGGATTTCTGTACCACAGCCAAAAAAGAACTCCAAGTTTGGCAATGATCTTGAGAGATTATTTCTCCCATGCATTATCTCTACCATTTGTCACCTTCATCGTCCTCATCGATATTTTTCTGGCATTTAACGGCCCATGATATGAAGCTGTCACAGCCAGCAAGGCCCCTTGCCCCTGAAGAGCACTTCCTCCCCTGAAGCCTCAGTCAGGACCTCCATCTCAAAGAGGAGATGAGAGCAGAAGTGAGTTCAGAAGGAGCAGGACTGTGAGGGGAAGCTGGGAGGGGAGGGTGTAGCGTCAGCCAAAGGTTGAGCCTCAGACATTCAAGGGAATCAAAGCTTGCACTCTGAGCTCTGAGCACACAGCTCACTGGGCAGCCGACTTCCTGGGAGAGTTATTCTGACTCTCCAAACTCATAATGCCACACGTGACTATGTCTCCTGGGTATCTTCAAAGGTAGCAGCCAACAAAACCTTCAGATGTGCCTCTGTCTTTTGCATCAGTAAAATGGGGGTCTGCAGAGGGAGCTGAGAGCTGCTGGCTTTCTTTCTATGCCCACTCTTGTCCTTCTAGTTCATTCTCCCCATAGCAACCAGAATGGCTTGTTCCTCTGGGAGCTCCCACTGCTTCCAGCCATAGCCCCAAATCCTTAGCCAGACCTACACAGCCTTCTATCTCACCTGCTTCTTCAGCCACACCACTCTGACTCTCACTACCCTAGCCACAATGACTTTCTTTATATTCTCTCACACCCCTAATTCCTTCCTGCCTTAGGTCTGCACAGGCTACCATTCCCACCACTGGGGGATGTACTTTCCTTCTGCCCCTGCTCACTCCATCCCCTAAAACACACACACACTCATCCTTCAGGTCTCTGCCCAAGGGTCAGCTTCTGGAAAGCAGCCCGGCCAACCCTGCTCCCAGGAGGCCAGCCTCCCACCTGCACTTCTCCCTGGCGACATTCATCAAAATTGCAATTATTGTAACTGATCTATCTCATTTACCAATACACCCCATCAGAAAGCCATCAAAAACCATTCCCTGAATGAAGAGATGAACGGATGCCGACCAACAATTACATGAAGGTGGTACTTTGGTGTCGTGCAGTTCAGAAATACAAGGGTTCACCTAGAAGAAGATGACAAGCCTTCCCCAGACAGAGCCAGACTCAGAGGCACAGCATTTCCCGAAATTGGCAGGTGGAATTGGTGATCCTGAGCCATGACAATGGAGGCAGAGGAGCCATGGACATTTTGTGTGAAAATGGCCCATCTCACGGTGCAGGCTGTCTGCCTGGGGAGAAGCAAACGCTCCTCCTCTGTTCTCACTCCTCCACTGACGCTGGTAAGTTTAGTTCTTTCCATCATTTCATTGCCTTTCTTGGCAACTTTCCCCTGAACTCTGGCACTGGCTCATTTCCCTGACAACACAGCCTAGGCACCAGCTGATTTTACATAACAAAGTCAATCCCACCACAATCAGAAAGTTCCTGTGCCTCAAGAGCTGTCAGAATCCCCGCAGCTCATCCTTAGGGGAACAATGGGAGGTGACAAAGCAAGCCCAGGAACGCGTCCCCCAGTTCCCACACTCCCCGTAAGGCCTGGCCACGGAACTGCCTGCCTCCGTGGAGGCCTCCCCGGCCTAGACCCTGCCTCCTCCCAGAGACTCACCTCAAACCCGGCAGCTCAATTAACAACGAGTCCCCTGTGGGGTGAGGTCAGGGACAGGCAGTACAGAGCTCATTTTATCTCTTAGGAGTTTTTCTCAACCCAAAAGTGTTCCATCTTGTTAAATCATTGAAAGGGAAAGAGAGAAAATTCTCCCAGAAATTTTCTCTTACAAAAGAGAACAATGGCCACGGCAGGGAGGAGGACGCGTGGGCGTGTGTGCACGTGTGTGTCCGTGTAACTGGGTACAGGTTTGCATGAATGTGCACATGAGCGGATGTGTGTGCGCACACGGAAAGTGAAGTATGAGAAGGAGTTAGAGGACCGGGAACGATTTTCTTCCTTTGTTTCTGGTTATTTTGAAATATTTTTAAAAGGCCCGTAATTAAGGGTTATGGAAAATCTAAAAGAAGCAAAGGTAGCCATACTTCCTAGTGAGGCTGAGAAGAGGGAAGACTCACCAGCCCAGGTGGCTAATTCAGTAATTACTCATAATACAGAAAATTACGAATTGCAAAACGTGGTTTATTCCGAGAATGTACCTCCCCACCTCACAATGCCACTAGGCAAGTGGGCCAGCTCCCTTCCCTGCAGCCAGCAAAGATTTATGAGATCAGAATTGATCCAGAGGAATGCCACGGATGCCACAACCCGGGCCATTACAGAAATGCCAGCAATCCTCATTGCCCAAGCCAGGAGAGGGCAGTGAAAATGCGAAGAATCAGCCGGTGGGCAGCAGAAAGGAAACCAGACTGCAGGCGGCGGGCACCGGCAGGAGATGCAAATGCATATTGATTTGTGTGAGCACAATGCAAGCGAGCTTTTTCATTCTCAGAAATATTCGTCACTGCCAGGTCATCTTGTTTAGAAATGCCAGCTGGCGCCACCCTGGGTGAGCAGTCTCCAGTCAGGGGCCCCCCAGTATCCCAAAGGGCAGCACTCCTGCTCTGTGAGATGTTTATCACAGAACAATCCAAGGAAGATGTGCTCACCCATATAAAGATAAAAGGTAGCAAGACACCATTGTCAGGAGACAGGCGCAGCGCACTGGGTGTTGCTGGCAGCCTCCAGGACCCCCGAATTCTGCCATGCCCCTTGTGCAGACCCCCAGGATGGGCGCATTAAAGAAGGGCTGGGCTGGCACGTCTTGGGTCTCCAGCTTGCACACTGGGAACATGTGAATCTCAGAAATGGTGTTGCTTTAGCCCGGAGGGATTGTGTTTATTTGGAAGCCATAAAACTGTACTTTGAGTCATTTCTTTCTGCAGATTGAGAAAGGGTTAAAGAAAGAGGAAAAAAACAAGAGAGTAAAACAGCACGTAAAATGGAGCCTGAGAGTGAGATGGAGAGAGAAAAGAGATGGGGGTGCGTGGTGGATGAGACGAGAAAGCAAAGGGAGAGGGTCCCACCTGGGACGGCTCCGTGAGGAGGACGGTGGGGAGGAGGCGGGGGCCAGTCATCCCAGAGGACTGAGCGGTGATCCTCACATCAGATGACAGTAAAGGAATGAGAACAAGCATAACCCCACAAAGATAAGGAAAGGGGGGATGGAGACAGTGGGTGAGGGACGGTGGTGCGTTTTAGGGAGATGGAAAAGAGATGCAGGGTTGGTTGCTAGCTGACTAGCTGAGTCAAAGAAGCTAAACTCTAAGTGCCATAGAGAGGACACCAGGGACGAGCCAGCTAATTTCCTGCAGAGCCACAAAAAGGCATGAATGGAGGCATCAGGGACCATGGATGGGGGGGGGGTGGAGGGGAGTGGGGCGGAAAGCAGGAGGTGGCCGGAAATCTATGGAGGGGACAGAAGACCCTCCAGAGAGCCACGCAAGCTCTGGGCAGCCAGGCAATCAGCTGGCCTGTGCCCTCACTGCAGACACGTTTATTCTCTAGAGAAATGGACCCGAGAAGGGTAAAACATCACAGAAACCCAGGGAATAAGTGGTGGCTGTCATGCTGGGTGGGTGAGATCCCAGAGCACTGGCAGCCAAGCAAGCGCCAACCACCAGGCAGCACTTCCACGGATCCTTCTGGGGGAAACGGAATGGTGCCAGAATCAGATCTACAGGTTCTGACATCTTGGAATCCCCCAACCGAAACACTGGCTGCCTCCATTAGAAAGCCTTTCCCCAGCGGAACAAAGCAGAGGGGGTGGCAGTGTAAGAGAGTGAAACCCTCACTGAGCATCTGGGGAAGTCAAAAGGTAATGTCTAAAACGGATAAATCAAGAACCAGCAGCATAAACGTATTATTGAGAACTAGGGAGGTAAATGCCAGAACTAAAAGAGTTGACAATTACCAACCCTTGGAAATGGGATTAGGCTGTAGGGCAAAGGGCTGCTATTTTTTCTTGTAAGCCTTTTAGGACCATTTGACTTATTCAACTTCATGTATTTTGATAAAAATAAAAATAATACAGGAGCTTGCCCATGGCACCTGCCTGATCCAAGGAGAAATGCAACATAGACAGGGATTCCTCCCAGTAAGCCTGGGAATTGCACTCCTGGCTCTGGGAAGGGAGGAGGGATGGAAGGAGAGCTGCTGGGGCCAGCTCGCACCCCAGGCGGTGCGTTTCCAAGGAGCAGCTCAGCACTGCTTGAGGGGCACACAGCGCTGGCCCACCCTCTGACCACATAGCCACCGGGTGTGACAACCCCACCTCCACCGCCCCATGTACAGCCACATCCCAGCTGCCCAGCTCGGGGGCCCAAGGACTCACTGCACGCCCTGGGCAGTCAGCTCCCCACCCCACCCCCATGCCGACCCCCCTTCCCACCTTGGCTGCTTTCCTGTACCCCCAGGGGATAAGGCGAGATGGTCCTTGCTCTCTTCCTGCTTTGACATTTTGTATTCTGTGACTTGAGATAATGAACTAGAATCTGGGGCAGACCCACTTCAATCAGGCTAGGGATTTCCCCACTGCTGTTGAGATGCTACCAGATCCTGGAACAGGATCCAGGTCACAGCTAATTCCCCGCCTCCCCCTGGAGATGTGAAAAAAACAACAGCCTGACCCGGAGGCAGATGCCTCCTGGGGAAGCTGTAGAGCAGCTAGGGCTCCTCTGATCAAGGAGAGAGCCGTGAGCCCACACTACATTTGCTCTTTGGTTAATGATGATACAGTTTGGACTTCATCAAGGATTTGCCCAATGCATTAGGCAAATGCTGACATGGATATAACATGACACATCATTATGTTAATTTGATAGCAGTCCCCAACTCAGCATAATGCAAAGGTCGCCCAGTGGAGTGAAGTGGCTGCTGACCCAGTTAGTTTCTCTTCCACGGTTGTGAAGTCTGGACTCTGCGAAAAGACCTGGGGATGAGACTCCCCTCCCCCACCCAGCACCCCCTAGACGAGCTTCTTGAGCAATCCCTGCCCTGCCCAACTGGGCAACCGAGTAAGAGCCAGAGAAGAGGCGCTGGGAAGTTTTAATCATCCAGATGGGATTTCCATACCATTTCTGCAATTCTGTTCTGGTAACTCGAGCAACCTCACCTGGAATAGGGGCTTCCTTAGAAAAGTCCTGCAGCTAGTCCAAGGAGCAGAAGCCCCAAAAGGCGGCCAACAGGTCAACGCCATTTGTCCCCAGGGCTGAGCAAAGCAACACCAATGCCCGTGGCCCAGGCCCAGGCCTGATACCATTGGCCTTCTAGGTAAAGCCCTCTGCCCATGCCTGGCCCCGACCCACTCGTTCTGATCACCTCCTGGTCATCCCATTGGTGAGGGAGGGAGCCCACCTTAGGGTTATGGGGATGGCCCGACCCTGGGCAGGTGAGAGGGACAGTAGCTAATTGGTCACATAAACTGACAGCCCAGGAGGGGGATGCTGTCCCCAAGCAAAGTGAAGAGCAGAAGCTGTGGGAGGTGGGCCTTGCAGTAACAAGAGGGCAGGGTGCCCCTGGCTCCCCCAGGAGGATGTGATGGGCTTGTGTGACTAATTCCTCCGTCTGGCAGGGAACTGGTGCAGGCTAAGCAGGCACTGCGCCTGATCCCCATGACGAGGAGGGGTTTGCCCCGGGGACCTTATCTGCAGGTGCCCCCTGGTTTTTTCAGATGTCAAGGCAGCTCTTATTACGGACCCTAATCTCAGGTCTTACAGCCCTGTGCTCTCGAGGACAGAGAACCCGCTGACGGCTTCAGGGCTGGTGAGCTGCCTCGTGTGCACACCCTGCTGCTCTGCAGTGGACCCAAACACGCGCACACGCCTCCACCATCAAAGCAACAGCCTCCCCTGCCACAAGCTGGTAAGACACAGAAGACCTGCCTTTGAGGGGCCACCTTGCTGGGCCGAGACCCACACACACGTGACAGCTACACTCTCAAGCAATTGGCAAGAAAGCAAACGGAGGCTACAGAAGCCGAAGGTGAGGCGCTTGCTGCTGGGTTGGCATGTTTGGAGAAGACCCCCGGGAAAAGCTAGGATTGGAAGGATGGGCTGGTTTGCTTGGGCCTGGGGGCCATTCGGGGTGAGGTGGACTGCTGAGTGAGGCAGGAGTA
This sequence comes from Cabassous unicinctus, assembly GCA_029593785.1. Classification (NCBI taxonomy): domain Eukaryota; kingdom Metazoa; phylum Chordata; class Mammalia; order Cingulata; family Chlamyphoridae; genus Cabassous; species Cabassous unicinctus. The sequence goes on along the minus strand of JAQZBX010050576.1, from coordinate 2,743 downwards.
GGGGCCTAGGAAGGTGTGCCTGGGCCTCAGTGAGCAGCCCCTGAACTGTAGCAGGGACTTTGAGGTAGGGAGTCAGGGAAGATAAAATGAAAAGGGTAGGTTGAGGCAGAGTGACGACTGTTTTAATTGTGTGTCCCCTAGGGAAGTGGATGTGGCTCGAGCAGCTGGGCACCCACCTACCAAATGGGAGGTTCTGGGTTCGGTTCCCAGTGCCTCCTAAAGACGAGAAAGACAGCAAGCTGATGCAACAAGATGATGCAGCGAATTGACACGATGAAGAGACACATCAAGGAAACACAATGAGAGACACAACAAGCAGGGAGCGGAGGTGGCTCAAGTGACTGGGTGCCTTCCTTCCACATGGGAGGTCCTGGGCTCGCTTCCCAGTGCCTCCTGAAAAGAAGACAGAGGACAGACAGAGAGCACAAACAACAAGGGGGGGATAAATAGATAAATTAAATCTTTAACTTGCGTCCCCCCCAAAATATTTAAGTCCTAACCCCCAGTACTCAGAATTTGAGCTTTTTGGAAGCAGGGTCTTTGCAGATGTAATTTTAAGGTTGCAGAGGAGGAGGCCCTACTCTGGTACAACTGGAGGCCTAAGAAGAGGGACAGAGACAGACATGTGATGACGGAGGCCGAGAGGACGCACGCAGCTGCGGGCCTGGGAACCCCAAGGACGGCCCGCCACAGAGCGGTGCCTCCCCTCGCGGGAGCGCGGCCTGCAGACACCCCGCTCTCCGAGGCCTCCAGAGCCGCGAGGAGAACAGGTCTCTGATGTCTGGAGTCACCGCTTGTGGTCATTTGTTCCGGCCGCCACAGGAAACTAATCGACGACCTTGAGCGCCGCAATAGAGAGTCTGGACTTTATCTCCAGGGGAGGCTCTGAGGTTTTAAAGTGGAACAGTGATGTAAGAGAGGGTATTTCAGGAAGAGCAACCAGCAAGGAGTCCAGACTAGAGAGGGAAGCGTTGCTCGGAGCTAAGTCAATAGCCCAAGCGTGACAGAGGTATAGGGACTGGAGCGGGGGAAACACACAAGGAAACAAGGATGTGAATTACGAATTACGAGCGACTAATTCAATTCAGGGGGCAAAAGAGAAAGAGGAGCCATATAGGAATGCAGGGTGTGGGCCTCAGCATCTTTACAAACGAGGGGGCACCTCTGAGGTGCAGGGAGAGCAGAGGACGGAAAACGAGGGGGCCAGGCGATGAGGAAGGTAGGAGATGGAAGGTGGCGCCTGAGACAAGAGCAGGACGTCCAGGAGAAAGCACAGGCGCAGGGGGCCGGCGGAGAGCCAGGGAGCGGCTCAGGGTGGGGGCACCACAATGAGCTAACAGGCCGTGACATCAGGGGTCCTTGGAGGGAGACCACGGTGAGAGCGAGCAGAGGGCCCAGCACCTGGCTTGGGGAAGAGACGCAAGGCAGAAGAAACACGGACGGCACAGGGCAGCCGGGAGAGCAAGAGTGGGCTTTCAGTCCTCCTGAACCTCAGTGTCACTTTTCTTCTCTTTCCTTTCAGATCCTTGACTTGGCTGTTTTACTGCTTATTGACCAAGCAGCATTTAGCGTTCATTACAGGAAAATTCTATTACTAGACCTTTAGTGCTCCCGTGTTAAGGTGCTATCTATATAAATCTAATTAATTAATTAGATAATTAATAGCATTTTCCAGCCTACTTCTAACTAGTATAAACAGGTTTCCTGGGAAGGAAGTGCTTTCAAGTCCATCAAGAGCCTCGTGGGTCCCCAGCTCCCAGGGAAGGCTGCACATTTCCCAGGGGAAGAGAAATAAATTATTGGGATTGCTAAGTCTTGCAGCCTGCCTGCCTGGAGTCTGCTCTGCTCTTGGCCCTGTGGTAAACATGGTAAAAGAGACCTGGTGGGGGAAAGTTGCCGAGGTCCAGCACTGCCTGGGATGGGGAAAAGGGGGTGGGGGGCTCTGCAAATCCATGGCCTCCAACAAAGGGATGCTCAGGGGCCACCTGCCTGGCTCCCAGGTCTCTCAGTTAAACCCCCGCCTCTCCTGTGTGCTATGGAAGAAGGGCATAAAGCTGAGATGGGCCTTGCAGTAAGACAGTCCTGGGTTCAAACCCCAGACCTAACGCTTCCTGGATGCAAACCCTTGGATGACCTGTAAACTTGGACGACCCATACCCTTGGATGACCGCATACCTTGGATGGCCACGTACCTTGGACAGCCACATACCTTTGGATGGCCCGTGTATTAGTCAGCCAAAGGGGTGCTGATGCAAAATACCAGAAATCTGTTAGCTTTTATAAAGGGTATTTATTTGGGGTAGAAGCTTACAGTTACCAGGCCATACAGCGTAAGTTACTGCCCTCACCAAAGTCTGTTGCCACGTGTTGGAGCAAGACGGCTGCTGACATTCAGGCTCTCTAGGCTTTGTCTCTCTGCCCGGGGTGCGATTCTCTCTGGGCTCAGCTGCTCTGCTCTCTCCCGTGCGTTTACCTCCCGGGGCTCCAGCTCAAAACTCCAACCTCCCTTCTCTGCGGTATGGTTTCTCTGTGAGTCCCCACCCCCTGATGTGGCCCAATCAAAGCCTTAATCATTATTTAATGAAGTAAAAGTGAAACCTCGAATCCAAAATCTATTTTTGGAGTTCATAAACAATATCAAACTGCTACAGCCTGTACCCTTGGACGGCCACGTACCCTTGGACGGCCACGTACCCTTGGACGGCCCCGTACCCTTGGACAGCCACGTACCCTTGGATGGCCC
>JAQZBX010050575.1:6122-19717 GCA_029593785.1 Cabassous unicinctus | reverse complement strand
AATTGTAAAAAAAAAAAAAAAAAAAGTTCTAATAATATAGTAATGTAGGAAAACTTTTAGAGGAAATGTTATATAAATGTTACATTAAAAAGAATGAATCAGTTCTGTATAAGGAATTCATATACTCAACAAAAGATGAAGACACCAATAAGCAGATGGGCAAAGGCATTTCACTAATGACAAATAGCCCCATTTCTGGGAATCAAGTTAATAGAAATTTAAACAGTAATATACAATTCTTCTCAGCAAGTCAATTGAGTGACTACATGGACTTGCTGTTGTACTACTTATCTGAGTTTGAAATCCAGATTTTGAAATCTAGAATTCTGTGTCATGAGTCTTAAAAAGTTTAATACCTTTTGGAATAATCATTTTATTTCCAGGATGCTATCCTAAGGTATAACTCCAAATCCCATATCATCAAACATATTTTTTTCTTTTTTTTTTTTTTTTTTTTTTTTTTTTTTTTTTTTTTTTTTTTTTTTTTTTTTTTTTTTTTTTAGTTGTCTTTTATTTCAAACATATTTTTGATAGCATTATTTGAAGCAATGAACAATTGGAAACAAAATTTCCACATATAGAAGACTATTAAAGTACATTAAATTCCTTCCATATGACAGAATACTATGTATTTATTTACAATTATGCTTATGAGTATTCTTGAATATCATAGGAAAATCCTTAGGATGCAGTGCTATTAAAATAGCTGAGTACTATCTTGTCTGGACACTATTAACACAACTATGTATAAAATGTGCATAGGAAAATTTTTGAAAATTAGTACAATGAAACTTTATCAAATGCTCTGTTATAGTGATAAGGGTGATTTTTTTTTTTCTATTTCTCTCCATTTCAAAGATTTTCTGAAAATATTGTTTTGTAAATTCTAAGAAAATACCCTTTAATACAGTGTTGTTTATAAATGCAGTAAATAGAATAGACTGTATCATTCTTTTTTTTTTTATTTTCTAGGAATCCCTAGTAAAACTATTAGCTTAAGGGGAAAACACAATTGGTGTGTATAAAAGCTAGTGTTTTTTAGCCTTTAACAAGTATCCAATGACCAAACAAAAACAATAGACCCAGAAAACATACCATTGAGCTGCTTAATATGAGACTCAATTAGTTTAGATTTCTTAATACCTCAAAAGATGAAAATAAAATAAAAGAATAAATAACCCAAAAAATTATTTCTAAATTTTCGTTTGTGCCATCTCCTTGTGAAGGACAAATTCTTTCATATTAAACACATAGGAGAGCATTTATTCATGGAAGAAGTGACTTTTAGTTGAACTCTCATTTAGTAGTTTACTTGTGTGAAATGCAAAAAAGGAAACTCAGGTTTTAAACCCTACCATGAATTTAACTATTAAGCTGGAAATAAATTGAAAAAGAGTTTGGGGAGTACATTGCTTCTACCTAAAATTCATATTTCTTCCAATGGGGTACATGTACAAAGAATTAATTATTCTTTCTGTCCTACTTAAACAACCATCAAAGCTAACGATGTATTAGAAATAAGTCTAACAATAGGAAGGGATAAGTTTAGTAAATCCAACCCAAATGATCTGAATTCTCTTGACAACAAATCTCAAACACCTTTCTGGGTATCATATTTGTATTTGTAATTTATAAAATGGTCTTATTCCTATAGAAATACCTTTCAAGTCTAAAATAAACAAAAATATATTTTAACTATGGGAAGAAAATATGATTAGAATTGATTCTTTTTTGGTAAAGTTCAAGAGATGAAATATGTGTTCAGCTGGCCCTTCTGTTGAGGGAAATTGGATATATGAATAAAGACTTTCATTCTTCATCCACAAGGGAGATGTTTAATGTACCACAGAATCAAATGTATATGTCTTCATCATAAAAATCTAGAAGCATGCCTAAAGTTCTCTTGAGAAATAACTTAAATCCTGACAGAATCTAGTAGATAGGGAATAAATTAAAATCAGAGTCAGTATTTGATTCATGAATGACATTCCTTGTGACTTGCAACTGCTGTGTATAGGGAAAGTACCATATAAAATAAGGCTGAAGCCTGATTGAAGTGTCCAAATTCTGCTTTGCAACATTGAGGAAGTTGTTTGATATCTCTCAGGCTAAATTCCCTTATCTGTAGATTATTAACAATAAAACTCACTTTGAAATGTTTTCTAAGAAGTCAATGAAATGATATATCAAAAGTGATATGCTTACGATACCTCCTCTACCAGTATTAGTTCTCTGTCTTAAAATAACAATTTAAAACATTTACCAAGATCCATTTCTATCAAGTGATAATTTATAAAGATATAAGAACTAAATTTAGCAAAGACTTAATGGCACATGAATTTTAGTTAACATAGAAGAATATCAAGGCTAAGAAATTTCTCCCATGAAGATTTTTTCCAGAATTATCTGCCATGAAGAGCACTAGCTCTCTCTTTTGTCTCTCACTCTCTCTTTGCTGTTTTGATTAATTGCTAGCTTCACTTGGGATTAGTGCACCAAGCTGGAAATCCCCTTGACTTTAATAGCTGTGGGAGTGATCAGAACTACAAAGTAAAGTTCCTTCCATTTTGACTCTAATTGAGAGAGATGCTTGTTTTCTTGCCAAATTTTGATCAGAACCTGCTTTCCAGGTCCTGAGTGAGGAAAGGTTGCCCATGGACCATCTCAGGGGCTAAGCTGAAGTGGGTCTTAGCCACCTCGTTTGCTATTTCCCTTCTGGTGGGAAATGATTAGCCCTGGCAAGATGGCATGTGGGTTTGCCAGACCTCCTCAGGGTATGAGTGGGACAGGTTCTGGAACAAGGGCTAAGAGGCATACCTGGGTTAAACATGTTCATTAACTACTTAGAAAATGAAGTTTACCAGAACTTTTTAACAGGTTCAATGTCCCTCTGCATGATCTAGAATAGAAAAGATATCACCATAATCATTAGGCATAGGACATAGATACAGTACCTAATACTAATTAATAAACTACTCAATGCATAAGTTTTTCTTTGAGCTGCAATTAATAGATGTAATTTGCAATACCTTACATGTTATCTCTCCATGGGAGCAAGCCATAATTCCCATTGCATTTAAGTTCTACTCACAGTACTCTGGTGATCATTGCTCCACTTGGTATGTCCTTCACACAGCCAACATGCTGCAGCTCCGTTGACCCTAGAGAGAAACTAGGAAAGGAGGTTCCAGTATTCCACTGGTCTGGTGCATAGCACCTTTCGGCACTATGAAACAGTGCCAGTCTGGAGGCAATATCCATTGCACATTTGGCTATAATTGAGTCATTGTTGGCTGCTGCAGGAGTTTGAAGCTGCAACGTAGTCTCCATCAACTTCAGGAGCACAACCAGAGATGTAGTAGATACATTTATTGCTTTAGGGATCAGTAACCAACCTAGCCAATAACTCAGATAGAGAGGCAACCTGCAGTGTATTGAAGGCCTGGTTTGAATGCACCAGAGAATTTGACAATGCTGAAGTCTATCTCTTGATTTTTATACTCTTTTTAAACACTTCCAATGCAATATGTAACATATCACATGCACTTAACTTTTTAGTACTTTGCTTCTTACTTCTACACTTTTACCATGAAGACCTTAATTAGCAGATATTTTACTTTAGCAGTACAGGAAAAACTACTTTTTCCATTTTTTAAATGAAGATTGAAGATTCCCAATGAAATCAAGATTATCTTTCGAAACCACCACTTGAATATGCAGATTGAGGTGGTTTCCCAACAGGTTTTACGGCTATAAAGTTACTTTTTGCCATTAATAACAATTTAGGTTTCTAGTTAGTAATGGCTTCTTGGAATTAGCTATTTAAATGCTTCAGTTTAGAAGATGCTTTTACAAACTCTTTATAATTGACCACAACCACGTAGACTGGTTAATTACCTTAGATTACAATTAGCAACCAATGGAATTTACTTTATCCATTTAAAAGAGGGCAGATCTACATTTCTTTAATTTAATTTCATTAGATATGAACCTAATTTTCATCACCGTAAAGATTCAACAAATCTACATACTTGGTATTTCATAAGCCTAGGGAGATAACACGTAAGCTAAATAAAATCAAAACTGTTATAGTTTATGCTGGGAATGTTGTTTTTTTTTTTTCCTTTCTTTTACAGGAGGCTAAAATAATTTAATAAAATTATAAACTGTAAATAATCTTAAAACCACACTGACTGTTAGGTTTGGAAAAGTTTTTAAAGATCTTTCCATAGCTTTCCAGGACTTTTTCTTCACTTGTTGATATTTGGTAAAAGGATTATTAAACACTCTTATTTTAAGGCTGTTAAAAGGTTTAAATTGAAGAATTACAGGACAAACTATGATTTTTAATTCCCAGACTTAGAAGATAATTTCAATCTGTCACATCTTGTCTCTCCCCCACAGCTCTTGCAAAGAGGTCTTGGGGGTAGCGCAGGTTAAAGAGCTTAGGAAAAACTTTTTCCTTTCACAAGTTTCTGTATTTAGATTTCTATATTACCTTTCCATCCTGCTTAGCCTAATTTGGGCTCCAGGAATACTTATTCACATGAATAACTGCATATTTGATTTTTCAATTTAAATAGAGTTCATCTAAGAATTTTCACTTGTTAATTTGATATCATCCCAATGTATGAAGTTATATATTGAACAAATAGGCAGACATGAATAGAGTTTGACACAGAAATCACTGTTATAATTTTCATTCTTCTTACAAAATAAGTTTAACTGTAAGATAACATTTAAAAGATTTCTTTGAAGACTCCTTTTAGTTACTCTAATTTGTACTGTGACCATGCAGTTATGCACAAGAATTTTGTTCTTTAATTATCGGTTATAACCAATGTCCCCAATGCTTTAATACAACTTTCCTTTGCTTCAGAACTTTATTTTTCACTTGTGATTTATACATTAAATCCACTTGCAAGGCAGTATTGACATTGAAAGACTCATTTTTAGGTTACCTTCCACCATTATCCAATTTGTAATAGGTGACCCCTAAATCTGATTTCCTAGGCACAAGCAAACTGACAAAGTTAAGCATAGATTTCAAAGTTGAACACAAAGTTAAGCACAGATTAAAACAGAAGAGAGAATTTTATACCTTTGCATTTCTAGGAACTCTTTGATTTTAATTGATGGCACATGAGGTTTCTTATTTTCCAGGAGAGGTTTAGTAACCAGTTTGGATCTTGATCTCTATTCACACGTTTTATAGGCACAACTGAGTTTAACTAATGGAAGTTTGAGGCGTATTTCCTCATTTTTTTAAGGAGACATGACGTGAGGTTTCTGGCCCTCAGATCTATCTGTCCTCTTATACACTGGTTTAACTGGAATTCAGGGTCTTATACAGAGGCTGCTCTCAGCTATACTATGGCCTCGTGGGCCAGTAGTAAGCAAATTTCCTGATTCTTGAGAAGACACTCCTATGGGGAGTTTACTGGTGGGCTAGAGACCATGCCCATTATTCTAGGAAGAATGAAGAAGCGCTTTTTAGTTGACTGATCTGGCGTCCCAGAGTCCAAGTCTGACTAAAACGTTCACCATTCCAAATAATTTGAAGCTGATGCTCTGGTCTCAGCATCCTGAGAATTTAATCCAGAGCCTTGCTTACAGGTGTCCCTGTAGCCAGCCTAAGTCTTGGGGGATGCCTGAAACCCCGACGTTCAGACCAAAGCGCCCAAGCCAAATTGGTGGGAGATGAGCAGTTGCCCAAACTGAAGCATCTGAGATAAGTCTCAGAGGATGTATGGTTGCCCTCTGAATGGAAGGGCCCAAGGAATTTCTTGGGGGCCATTCAGAGTTTGCTGCTCTTCTTCTTGGCATCCCTGCGTTTCAACGTCCGAGACTGACTGCATTGTTACCCAAATGGAAGCTCCTGAGATAAGTCTCAGGGGAAGTTTGGTTGCTCTCTGAATCAAAGCGCCCAAGTTGAGTCTTGGGGGACATTCAGAGTTACTTCTCTGGTTCCTGCCACCCTGGAATCAGAGACCCTGCCGCTGGGCATTTCCGGGGCCTTTGTAGACTTGGGAGACAGACCGAATATGTCTCAGGGTTGTATAGATTTTGGACTGAAGCTGCCAAGCCGAGTATTGCTCCTTCCTGGAGAAAGGGCAAAAATCTTCCTATTCTTACAGAGGTCTTAAAAAGCATTCTAGCCTTATGACTTTACTGTTTTGTAGTTTCTCAGTTAGACCAGCCATCAAAAGGCCATTAAGTGATTAGAAATCAATTGTTCTAGCTAACAGGCCTTGGGGCCCTGAGGCAATAACTTCCTTACTAGCAAATGCATTTTCAGTTTTACAATTTTCAAGACATTCCAAATCATTTTAACAAAAACCTGTAATGAGAAATTCAGTAGTAGGAAGTAAGAAGTAAAATGTGGGTAAAGGTTAATTATGAGAGGAGCCCTGGCCTGTGACCCCCCTGGGGAAGGGAATTTCCACGGCATCCATCTTGGCCCTGTTTGTCACCGCCTCCCCACCCCATCCCAGACCAGGTAGCTGGGTGTGGTCAAATAGGAAGGCGGGTCTCTAAAGGCATGGACCCATGGGGAGGGCAAGGCCCCAGCTTTGAGTCATTGCCCTGCCACCAAGAAGGCAGGAGAAGGCAATGGCCTGAGGGCAAAACTACCTGGCTACTAAAAGGGCTTGTAAAAGGAACTTTGCAGTGCCCAGCACCGGGCTGGGGGATCTCTGTCTTGGCAGGGCCCTGCTTTGAGTCCCTGCCCTGTGCCCCAGCCCTCTCGGCCAGGGTCAGATCTCACAAGTCTGGGTGCATGGCGTGGATGCAGAGAGTTCCCGTATCCCAGCCTCTTCCCTCCCAGGATTAAGTCCCATGGGGGCTCATAGGCAAACCCGTTTAAAATGGGTAAGCAAAAGAAGGCATTAAACAGGCTGTAGGCCATAGTTTCACTCACCAGTATCTCCTGGCTGGCTTGCCAAATATGTTACTGGATTTTGTCTAGATTCTTTGACTATGCTGCAGAAATGAATTTCAAGAGCATGTCGGGTTAGTTAGGCCAGTAATTTATTAAGGCAAGGAGGGAAGAGAAATGGGAAAAAATTACAGATCCTGGGTCCCAGAGAGAAGAAGGGGCTGAATAGTGATAAAGAAGGCTGGTTTATAGACTACAATTTCCCATTATAGATTATAAATGCCCAGATTTTGCTTGCATGTTGATCCATGCAGGGGGGCACAACGAAAGCAAGGCCCAGAAGGCAAGAGGAACGAGAGAGATTTGACCTTTGCACTTGCTTTTTAAACCATTAATTAATTATTCCACTCCTTTGCTAATGGCATGGGAGAAGTTCCAGCCGTTTGCTGTTTTGATTGATTACGCCACCCATCAATCCCCCAGGTGGGCCCAATGATAATGTCCCTGGAGAATATCTGGGGCTTCTGGCTTCCAGAACACCTTGTAACTATTGCTAATTTTCCTTGTCCTGGGCACCATGCATCTTAATAAATGTAGCAGATTAAATTTAGCTTGGCTTTTTGTGGCAATACCACATACTTAGTCTCATAAATGGCTAGCTCCATCTTCTATATGTGCAGTTAATTTTTTCCCTAAGTATATTCAAACTTTATACTTTTACCTAGGAAATTTCATCTCATAATTTTCAGAATTTTCAGCCCATTGTTCCACTTAGTCAAGATTTGTTTAATAATCTGATTCTATATCCAAAATATTAGCTCATTCACCTGCTTTTCTGTATTACAAAAATAGCAAAAATGTATTCTCATCTATACTATGACACAGTAATTCCATGCCTAGTTATTTATCCAAGGGAACTAAATGCATCAGTCTCCAAAATGTGTTTTACACAAATGTTCATAGCAGCTTTGTTTATAACAATTCCAAACTGGAAACAATCCAAATGTCTATTAGCATGCAAACATTCTGTGGTATATCTACACAATAAAATATGACTCAGCAGTAAAGAGGAACAAACTATTGATACATGCCAAAACATGAAAAGGTCTCAAAATATTAATGCTGAGCAAAATATGCTATGGATTTAAAAGAGTGTATACCTGCATGATTCTAGTTAGATTAAATTTGAACAAAAGCAAACCAAATCTATGATGATAGAATTCTAATCAGTAGTGGTCCATTGGGGATATATTTTTCTGGGGCATATAACTCCACCCTCTGGACCCCCCAAATATGTTCTTCCCATATGCAAAATACATTCATTCCATAACAACATGCCAAAAGCGTTAAGTCTTTTCAATAACCATGTTAAGTACAAAGTCTCATCAAAATCAGTTATGGGTGTGGCCTGATGTGGGACAAAATTTCCTTGTCTGTGGGTCTGTTAAACCTAGAAAACAAGTTATCTGCTTTCAATATAGAATAGAGGGATAGGCAATAAACTATTTAATTCAAGAAGGGAGAAATTGGAAGGAAAACGGATCACAGATCCCAAACAATTCTGAAACCCAACAGAGAAAACTACACTAAATTTCAAAGTTTAGAGTCATCTATGGATCAAATTATTTCCCTCCAGGCCTGATGCAGTGGCAGCTCCACCCCCTCAATCACTTGTGCAGTGCCCATGCTTTCCCCAAACACTGAAGTAAAGGCTCTACCCTCTCAAAACATCAGATTGGTAGCCAGTCTCTCTGCAAATGTTGAGACACAGGATCCATCCTCTACAAGCATTGGGGTGGCAGGACTGTCCCTGAACAATAGGACACAAGGCCTGCCCCCTCCAAACACCGAAGTAGATGGCCTGTCCCCTCCAAATGCAGGGGTGAAGATGCACTTTCCACACACATGTGTGGAAGAAAGTAATTTTTCCTTCAACTTATCCCTTCTTTGTCTCTTTCTGTCCAGGCTGACAGTGGTTCTGCTCATACAAATTTTGCAAAAGCTTCACTAGCTTTGTGTGTAGTTCACAGGAGTCCAAACCATCAGACAAAAGGTCTTTCCAAAGATCCTTCCTGGATAACTGCAATTCAGTCCTGACTTCCACTGAAATGGCTTTCCAGATCCATGTTCAACCACATCCTCTTTAGCAAAGGGCTGTTAAGTTAAACACTCACATGGAGCACTGTCCTCAGGGGACTCACATCCCAAAACCTCAGGGAGGTTTCTGATAGAGACGTTTCTGCCCTAGTCTCAGAATACACTATCTGGATAGTCTCCAAATTTTCCCAACCATCATTTTCTGGTTTCTTTGTGCTTAAGAATTCAGTTCTCAACTTATCCCTTTTCTCTCACATTTTACCATAAGCTGCAAGGAGAAGCCAGGTTGCATGTTCCTCACTTAGCTTGGAAATCTCCTCAGCTAAATACCCAAGTACAACACTTACAAGTTCCACTTTTGATCTGACATCAGAATATCATGTTACCACTCTCTCTGCCACTTTATAACAAGGATCACCTGTCTTCCAATTTCCAATAACACATTCATCATTTCCTCCTAAGACCTCATCAGAAGTAGCTTTAATGTCCATATTTATACTGGCAGTCTATTCAAAACCAGTCTATTCAAGGCCACCTAGGCCTTTTCTATCAAACACTTCACAATTCTTCAAGCCACTACCCATCACCCAATTCCAAAGCCTTTTCCACATTTTAGGTATTTGAAATAACAGAATTCCACTTTCCAGTACCAAAACCTGTTTTAGTTTCCTGGCTGCTAAAACAAACACCATATAATAGGTTGGCATAAAAAATAGAAATGCATTGGCTCATGGTTTCGAGGCTAAAAGAAGTCCCAAATCAAGGTGTCATCAAGGTTATGCTTTCTTCCAGAAGACTGATGCTCTGGAGCTGCCTGTCAGTGATCCTTGGTCCTTGGCTTTTCTGTTACATGGTAATGCACATTCTAGCTTTCCCTGGCTTCTCTGGGTTCCATTTACTTCTGGCTTCTTCCTGTGGCTTTCTCTCTATGTGTCTGAATTTCATTTTGCTTATAAAATACCTCAACAATAGGGTTATTGAAGATGAATCTAGGGTAGTAGTATAGATAAGTTAGTTTGAACCCCAAATTGTTTTATTTTAGAGTTCTGCAAAGATTCTTTTTTTTTTTTTGTCTCTATTTTTCCCTTCTATTTAAATTCAGACTTGATTCCTCTCTAAAAAGGTATTGTATTAGTCAGGGTTCTCTAGGGAAACAGAACCAACAGGGTTATCTGTACATAGTAGGAGATATTATAAAATTGTTTCATGCTACTGTGGGGATTCACAAGTTCAAATTTCATAGGGCATGCTCCAAGCCAGAGACTCTGATGGAGATCCACAATGAGTCCCCCAGGAGATGTTGGCTGTCTGAAGCAGAGATGGAAATTCTCTCTCTGAATGCTGAAATCGCTTCTTTTTAAGAGTTCGACTTATTGGATGAGACATCACTCATTGCTGACAGCAATATCCTCAGTTGATTGTAGATGTAATCAGCCACCTATTCAAATCATATATCTGACCATAATATCCTTCAATCCACAAGTCAGGGAACCAATGTGGAGATTCTGCCCATTGATGAGTGTATCTATTCCAATTATGCATTCTGGAACTAGGGAAATAACCACAGAATGGGTCCTGGGACCCAATGGACCCACTGTGAGATGGGCCTGAGCTAAAATTCCATCAATCACCTGATCTCCATAAGCCCCTACTCTGACTAGTGGACCACAGTGGTGTTTTGGGTCTCCTGGAATTAATATTCCAATCTATCTAAGCTTTGGCTCTCCTTATCTACAATATACCAGGGCAATTCTGGCATCTCGACCTCAGGCAATGACTGCCATCTATTGGTCCATATTTCAGCCAGGCACTTGAACAAACTGTTAGTGCCCTTTCTCACCTCTTGAGATACAACATTGAATTCAGAATCTCTCCTTATTGGGACCATAACAATAAATTCAGCTTGATGCATCTTTACATTCCTTCTATCATTATATCCATTATATCCACATCCTTAATATCATTCCCACACATATTCCCCTGATTTCAGGAGATATCTATAAATAGTATGAGATTTTATAATATTTTCTCACATGATCAGGGGCTGCATATGTCCAAATTCTGGAGGTCAGGCTCAAAGCCAGGGACTCCAATGGAGATCCTCAATGAGTTTCCCAGGAGATGCTATCTGAAACAGAGGAGGAGAGTCTCTCTCTGAATGCTGAAATCACTTCTCCTTTTAAGAGTTCAGCTAATTGCTGATGACAATCTCCTCAGTTGATTGTAGATAAAACCAGCAATTTGTGCAATCTGATTACTAAAGTCTACGAAATGCCCTTGTATTACAATTAGCCCAGTGTTTGCTTGACCAAACAACTGGGTACCATTATCTGGCTAAGTTGCACATTAGCCTAACCATCATCATAGGTATTTAAAATCCTCTTCTTTTCATTTTAAAATTTTAAAATTTTTGGTTTTCCCTTTCCTTAAATGTATTTTGGGGAATAACATATATTATTTTGAGAAGATTATTTATTTACCATCAACTACATCTTACCAACTTATTTCTTGACATTCAACCAAATTGCATTTGCAGTTTGCCTTATAATTCCTATTTTCTTTTTTCTTTTCACTGCACAGTCACCTTATTTCCACACTGAATACTCTTCTCTGTGGATGACTGCAAACCATACGTGTATTTTCAATATTAAAAGAAGGTTTCTCCTACTGTTAAGATAATTTATATTTCCAGGCTTTATGGTTTTTGAAATCTGTGCCCTTTATTTTTGAGCATGTGTGTATTCTAAATAAAATAGATAATCTTAGCATAAATGGTGAGGAAATAGGTTAGAAGTTTAGGATTATGACTGTATGGTGATGTGAAGCTGTATGTACCCCAGAAAAACATGTTCTTAAATTTAATCCATTCCTGGGTGTGAACCCCTTGTAAGAGGACCTTTTGACGAGGTTACTTCATTTAAGAAAGTGCAGCTCAGCCCGATCAGAATGGGTTTTCATCCTATTAATGAAGTCCCTTATAAGGGGAGTAAAATTCAGGCAGAGTGAATGAACACCACAGGAGACAAGAATATTTCATAGAACTATTATATAAGTAATAGTTATATGCATCATTTAAAAGATAAATAATACCTACAATCTCTCTACAAGGTAGACTCTGAAAATTATTATTTTTTTTTTGTTCATAGCAACATTATTCACCATTGCCAAAAGCTGGAAACAACCCAGGTATCCATCAACAGATGAATGGATAAACAAACTGTGGTCTATTCACACGATGGACTATTATGTAGCTGTAAGAAGAATTGAAGTCGTAAAGCATATGGCAACATGGATGAACCTGGAGGACACCATGTTGAGTGAAGCAAGCCAGACACAAAAGGACAAATATTGTATGAATGCGTTACTATGAACCAAATATATTGTGTAACATATTGTTTGATTCAAAAAAAAATTTATATGTATCCATTACATTTAATTGAGAAATGCATATATTTATTCATCTGTGTTTACTTTTTAGTTTGTAATTGTTTATATTTTCAATTATTAAATTTACAAAATAAAGGTAAAAAAAAAAAAGAAAATGTTCTGCCAATTGAACAACAGAATAGCATACAGAAATGAAAATGAACAATTGGCTACATAAAACAACATGGATGAATCTCACAAACATGATGAGAGAAAGAAGCCAGACATCATTATATCAGTACATATTATATTTTATTAATAAAAAGTTCAAAAACAGAAAAAAATAATAATAATAAGTTTTTCAGTTATTGAAAAAGGAAAGGCTATTTATTGATATCCACTTTAATTAATTGGAATTATAAATATATACATATATAATACTAATTTTCAGTTTACAAGACCTGCATGTCCAGGGTTGTATTTATTCCTAAATATTATTTTCATGCTATTATAAATGGAATCATTTCCTTATTTCATTTTTTTATTTTTCATTGTTATTGTGTATAATTACAAGTAATTTCTGTGTTTATCTTGCATAATGAAACTTGTTGAACTTATTAATTACCAATGCCTTGAAAAACAGTGTTTTTTTAAATTTTGAAATTTTTATGGTAGTAACATATATGCAGCTTAATATTTCCATTTTAACCACATTCAAATATACAATTCAGTGGTTTGATTAGACTCAGTGAGCTACCATCACCACTACGTATTACCAAATCTTTTCTGCCGCGGTCCAGCCGAGGCACGAGGGAGCAAGACTGAAGGTGGTCAAGGGCGTCGGCGAGAAAAGATGAGTCGTACACCAGTTGAGTGAGAATCCACGTATATCTTTTTATTCTTCTTATTCTACTTATTCTACCTATTCTACTTATTCTACTTATTCTACTTATTCTACTTATTCTTCTTATTCTTCTTATTCTCCTTATTCTTCTTATTCTACCTATTCTTCTTATTCTACTTATTCTTTTTATTCTACTTATTCTCTTTATTCTCCCTCAATGTAGGATAGCTCAGTTTTTATATACTATTCTTTGGGCAGGCTTGTAAGCATTCCTTCTTTAGTTATGTAAAGTTTACGTAAGCATTCTTTCTATAGCTAAGCAAGGTTGTAGGCATAACACAGACTTTAGATAAGCACTTTTAGTCCCAGGATGTTAACTTTTAACTGATGGCTAGAAGTTCCTATTCTGAT
>JAQZBX010050574.1:0-19614 GCA_029593785.1 Cabassous unicinctus | reverse complement strand
ATGTAAATAGCTTCTATTCTGTTTCCGTCTGTCTAGTTTATTTCTATTTTTATTTTCTAAAGACAGTCTTATATATGCAATTTCACCCATATGTATTTTACATGAGGTTTTGCTATGTTATACAGTCCCATGTTACATTTTTTAGCTGTTATTCTAGTAATACATGTGACATTAGACTTACCCTTTCAACCACTGTCATACCTATATAATAGTTCTGCTAGTTACAAACACTATGATGTGATTTCACAATTTCTGTTCATTTCCAAAGATTTATAAACAACCTCTTTTACCACAGATTAACCCTCAGCTCTCCATTCTCCACCCTATTCTATTTTCTGGTCACCTATATTTAATTATTAACTCCTTGAGTTTACACAATATATTTAGTTCGTAATAGCAGAAACATACAGTATTTGTCCTTTTGTATCTGGCTTGCTTCACTCAACATAATGTCCTCCAGGTTCATTCATGTTGTCATAGGCTTCACGACTTCATTTCTTCTTACCGCTCCATAATATTCCATTGAGTATTAACACCACAATGTATTTATCCATTCATCAGTTGATGGAAGCCTGGGTTGTTTCCATACTTTGGCAACCGTGAGTAACACTATTATGAACATCAGTGTGCAGATGTCTGTTTGTATCACTACTCTCAGTTGTTCTTGGTATATACCTAGTAATGGTATTTCTGGATCACATGGCAAGTCTATATTCAACTTCCTTAGGAATTGCCAAACATTTCTTCACAGTGGCTATACCATTTTACATTTCCACCAATGTTGAATAGCATTCTTATCACTCCACATCCTATCACTTATATTTTTCTTACTTTTTAACAGTTGCCATTCTAATAGGTGTGAAATAATATCTCGTAGTTTTGATTTGCATTTCCCTAATCAGTAACGATGTTGAACATTTTTTCATGTGCTTCTTCACCATTTGTGTTTCTTCTTTGGACAATTGTCTTTTCAGGTCTTTTGAACATTTTTTAATTGGGTAATTTTTCTTTCTATTATTGACTTATATGATCTCTTTATATATCATGGATATTAAACCTTTATTGGATATATGATTGCCAAATGTTTTCTCCCTTTTTCTGCCTTTTCAACCTTTTGACAAAGTCCTTTGAGGTGCAAATGTGTTTAATTTTGAGGAGATCCCATTTATCTGCTTTTTCTTTTGTTACTCGTGCTTTCAGTTTAAAGTTTGAGAAACTACCGCTTGCTGTAGGATTTGAAGATGTTTTCCTACATTTTCTTTTACGAGTTTTATGATTGTCACTTTTGTATTTAGGTTCTTGATCCATTTTGAATTAATTTTTTGGATAAGGTGTGAGATAAAGGTCAGCTTTCTTTCTTTTGGATGTGGCGATCCGGTTCTCCCAGCAACATTTGAGTAGACTGTTCTGGCCCAGTTGGGTGGCCTTAAGAGCCTTGCCAAAAATCACATGACTGTAGATGTGATGGTCAATTTCTGAATTCTCGATTTGGTTCCATTGGTCAATTTGTCTGTCTTTATGACAGTACTATGCTGTCTTTATCACTGTAGCTAATTATATGCTTTAAAGTCAGGAAGTGAGAAGCCTCCAACTTCATTCTTCTCTAAGACATTGTTGACTACTCAGGGCTCCTCTCCCTTCCAAATAAATTTGATAGTTGTCTTTTCCATTTCTGCAAAAAAGGCTGTTGGGATTTTTTATTGGGATTGTGTTGAATCTGTAAATGATTTTGTGTAGAATTGACATCTTAATGATATATAGTTTTCCAGTCTATGAACACAGAATGTCCTTCCATTTATTTAAGTCTTCTGTTTCTTTTAGCAATGTTTTTTGGTTTTCTGAATACAGGTCCTTTATGTCCTTGCTTTAGTTTATTCCTAAATATGTGACTCTTTCAGTTGCTATTATAAATGGAACTTGCTTCCTTATTTCCTTTTCAGATTGCACATCAGTAGTGTATACAAATGCTACTGATTCTTTCATATTACTCTTGCATTTCAACAATTTAGTGAACTAGTTTATTAGTTCTAGAAGCTTTGTTGTGCATTTCCCAGGGTTTTCTAAATATAGGATCATATCATTAGTGAAGAGTGAAAGTTTTACTTCTTCCTTTCCTCTTTGGATGCCTTTATTTCTTTATCTAGACTAATTGCTCTGGCTAGAACTTTTAGCACAATATTGAATAACAGTGTTGACAGTGGGCATCCTTGCTTTGTTCATGATCTTAGAATGAGTTTGGTAGTGTTTTTTCTCCTTCAAATTTTTAGAAGAGCTTAAGCAAGTTTAATATTTGATCATCATTGAATCATTGGTAGAATTCACCTGTGAAGCCATCTGGTCCTGAGCTTTTCATCTTTGGGAGGTTTTTGATGACTGTTTCAATCACTTCACTTGTGATTAGTTTATTGAGGTCTTTAATTTCTTCTAGATTTAGTTTAGATGGTTCGTGTGTTTCTAGGAGTTTGTCCATCTCGTCTACATTGTCTAGTTTTTGGCATACACTTATTCATAGTATCCTCACAATCTCTGTTATTCGTGTGTAGTCAGTGGTAATGCCCTCCCTCTCATTTCTGATTTTTTAAATTTTATGCTTCTCTCTTTTTTCTTTGTCAGCCTAGCTAAGGTTTGTTGATTTTGTTTGTCTTCTCAAAGAAACAAATTTTGGTTTTGTTGATTCTTTCTATTTTTTTTTTTTTTCAATTTCATCTGTTTCTGCTCTGATCTTTACTATTTCTTTCTTTCTGCTTGGTTTCAGATTAGTTTGCTGTTCTTTTATTAGTTCCTCCAGTTGTGAAGTTAGATCTTCAATTTCAACTCATTCTTTTTTTAATGTAAGCATTGAGGCCAATAAATCTCCCTTTCAGAACTGCCTTTGTAGTTTCCCATCGGTTTTGATATGTTGTGTTCTCATTTTCATTCGTCTCAAGATATTTGCTGAATTTTCTTGAAATTTCTTCTTTGACCCTCTGATTACTTAAGTGTGTTGTTTAATCTCCATATATTTATGAATTTTCCCTTTTTCCATCCATTATTGATTTCCAGCTTCATTCCATTATGATCAGAGATAGTATTTTGTATAATGTCTATATTTTAAAATTTATTGAGTCTTATATTGTCACCCAACATATAATCTACTTGTGGAAGGATCCAAGAGCACTGGAAAAGAATGTTTTGGGGGTGTAATGCACTATAGATATCTGTTAGGTCTAGTTCATTTATCTTATTAGTCAAGCTTTCTACTTCTTTATTTATCCTCAGTCCAGATGTTCTATCCAATACTGAGAGTGGTGTATCGAAGTCCCCAACTATTATTGTAGGGACATCTATTTCTCCCTTCAGTTTTGCCAGTGTGTGCCTTATGTATAATGGGGCACCTAAGTTATGTGCATAAATATTTTGTATAGTTATTTCTTATTGGTGAATTCTCCTTTTATTAATGTATAAAGACCTTCTTCATTCCTTATAATAGTTTTGCATATAAACTCTATTTTGTCCAATATTGGTATGGATACCCCAGCTCTTTTTTGGTTACTATTTGCATGGAATATCTTTTTCTAACCTTTCACTTTTAACCTGGTTATGTCCTTACATCTGAAATGAGTCTCTTTGAGACAACATAGAGATGGGTCATATTTTTTATACATTCTATCAGTCTATGTCTTTTGATTGGGGAGTTTAAGCCATTTACATTCAAGTTTATTACAGTGAAGGCATTACAAACTTCAATTTTGTCCTTTGGCTTTCTGTTGTCGTATCTTACTATTGTATGTTTTTATGCCCTTTAATTTATCCCCTTAATAGTCTTCATTTCTACATTCTTCTCTAAGTCTCTTGTGTTTTGTTCTGTCCAGAGCCGAGATTTAATGCAGGCTCTGTGGGTGGAATTCACTCAAGAGAATGTACTGAAGAGCTCATCTTTGACTTCTTTAGCAATGTTTTGTAGTTTGTGCATGTCCTTTACATCGCTGGTTAGATTGATTTCAAGAAATTTCATTCTTTTAGTTGCTATTTTGAATATTTTTTTCCAGCCTTGATTGCTTCTTCTGTTTGTTCTTTACTTGTGTATAGACATACTACTGATTTTTGGTGTTGATTTTGTACCTGCCACTTTGCTGAATTCAATTATTACCTCTAAAACTTTGTTATGGTGCTTTCAGGATTTTCCATATATAGGATGATATCATCTGTAAATAGAGAAAAAAATATTCTTCCTTTCCAATTTGGGTGCCTTTTAATTCTTTTTCTCGCATAATTGCTCTGGCAAGCCTTTCCAACACAATGTTGAATACTAGTGTTAACAGTGGGTATACATGTCTTGTTTTTAATCATAGAGGTAAAGCTTTCAGTCATTCATCACTAAGTGGGATGTTAGGTGTGTGCTTTTTGTTATGTCCTTTATTACACTGGGGAAGTTTCCTTCTATTCCTAGTGTTCTAAGTGTTTTTATCAAAAACGGATGAAATATTTTGTCAAATGCCTTTTTTATTGGATCATGTGAGATGCTCATGTGCTTTTTCTATATATTCTGATAATGTGGTTTATTTCATTAATTTATTTTTTATGTTGAAACTACCTTTCATACCAGGGATAAATCCCACTTGTTCAGGGCATGTGAATCTTTTAATGTGCTGTTGGATTCCATTTGGTAGTATTTTGTTTATGATTTTTGCATCTAAATTCATAAGAGATATTGGTCTGTAGTTTTCTGGTGGTATCTTTATCTGGCTTTGGTATGAGAAATATATTGGCTTTGTGGAACAAATTAATGAGTGTTCCTTCCTATTCAAAATTTTGGAAGAATTTGAGCAGAAATGGAGTTAGGTCTTCTTGGAATTTAGTAGAATTCTCCTGTGAAGCCATCTAGCCCTAGGATTTTCCTAGTTAAGAGGTTTATACTAATTCAAAATCTTCACTAGTAATTGGTTTGCTGACATCCTCTATTCCACTTTGAAACAATTTAGGAACTATGTGTCTTTCTAAGAAGTTGTCTATTTCATATAGGTTATCTAATTTATTGGTATATATTTGGCCATAGAATCTTTTATTTCAGCGAGGTCATTAGTACTCTCTCTGTCTTCATTTTTTGATTTTCATTATTTATACCCTCTTTCTTTTTTTAACTTATCAGCATAGATAATGATTTATTGATTTTCTTGATCTTTTCAAAGAACCACGTTTTGGTATTGTTGATTCTCTCTACTGTTTTATTCTTTCCAAATTCATTTATATCCATTGTAATATTTCTTTCTTTCCTTCTGCTAACTTTGTGTTTACTTTGCTCTTCTTTTTCTAGTTCCTCCAGTTTTGAGATTCGGTCTCTGATTTGAAGTCATTCTTCTGTGCTTTTTAAAATTTTGCTTTCTTTCACACGGTTTGAATTTTTTATTAAAAAATTTATTATTTGTGTCAATGTTACAAGCTACTTAACAAATACAATAACAATAACTCTGCTTTAGCCAGCGGTTACTATTTCCCCTCCATTTTTTTCATTGCTTTTTGTTTTTATTTTTTTATTAAATTATTAACTTACAAAACAATCATGCATTATGCACAAAATTCCCATACATCTTACCTCCACCAACAGGTTACATTGTTGTGGAATTTTTGTTACAGATTATGAAAGGGTATGATCAGACTATTACCACTAACCATGGTGTATATTGTGCACTTGGTACATTCTTTCAATGCACCCCCATTATTAGTGCCATGTATTAGAGTATATATTTGTTATAGTTCATGAGAGAACACTCTCATATTTTAACCAGTCCATCTTCCATTAATGGTTCACTGTTTTATACAGTCCCATACGTTGTCCATTCTATCCAAAGTGTATACTCAATGGCTCTCACATTCATCACTAGAGTTGTAGTTATTTCCCCAGTAAGCCTTTGAATGTTTTCCTTAGTCCAAAAGAAAAAATCCCATACAACCTTATTATTGACTCAGCATTGATGTAGTATCTTCTTTATCACTGAAGCAAAAATGTTACAATATTGCTGTTAACTGTAGTCCATATGTTACATTAATTGAATTTTTCCCATACATCACTATATTTTTACCACCTTGTAATAGTAACGTACATTTCTTCCAGTTCATAGAAGAACATTCTGCATTTGAATTATTAATCACAATCTACCTCCACCCCAGGTTCACTATATTGTTTGGTTTCTAGATTATTCTCTAGCTCTCTTTCAATTGACATTTGGATCCCTAGACTACCTCTTTGAGCCACAATACCATTTATAAACCAGCTGTGTTAGTTAACTCACTATAATGTGTTGCCATTAACTCTATCCATTTCCACACATTTACAGTCAAGCTAATTGAAAATTCTAAATACATTAAGCATCAGGCACCCTTCTTACTCCTCATTCTAGCTCCTAGTAAACTATGGTCTAGGTTTTCACTCCATGTGTTTATGTTTTATATTTAGTTCATTTTAGTGAGACAATAAAATATTTGTCCTTTTGGGTCTGACTTATTTTCAGCTACTGTAATGTCCTCAAGTTTCATCCATGTTATCATATGTGCCCCAATTTCATTTCTTCTTACAGCAGTATAGTATTCTAATGTATATATATATACTATATTTTGTTTATCAATTCATTGGTTGATAAACATTTGTGTTATTTCCATCTTTTGACACTTGTGAATAATGCCACTATGAACATCGATGTGCAAATGTCTGTTTGCATCACTGTCTTCCATTCTTCTGGATATATGCCTATTTGAGGGATTGTGGGATCATAGTGCCATTCTATATTTAGCTTCCTGAGGAACCACCAAACTGTCTTCCATAGAGATTGCACCATTGTACATTCCCATCAATAGTGAAGGAATGTTCCTATTTCTCCACCTCCTCTGCAACATTTCTTGTTTTCTGTTTTTTGGATAATGGCCCTTCTATGAGGCATGAGATGGTATCTCATTGTAGTTTTGGTTTGCATTTCCCTAATAGCTAAAAATAGATATTGAGAACTTTTTCACATTTGTATTTCCTCTTGGTAGAAATGTCTATTTAAGTCTTTTATCCATTTTTTAAACTGGAGTGCTTGCTCTTTTATTGTTGAGTTGTATGATCTCTTTATATTGCATGGAAATCAAACACTTATCAAACACTAGATATGAGTTTCCAAATATTTTCTCCCATTGAAAGGGTTACCTTTTTATGTTTTGCCAAAGTCCTTTGAAGCACAAAAGTGTTTAGGTTTGAGGTTCCATTTATCATTTCTTTTTTTGTTTCTCATCTTTGGGTGCAACCACGTCCCACCGTGTCTTGAAGACGTTTCACTACATTTTCTTCTAGAAATTTTATGGTTCTCGCTTTTAAATTTAATAAAATATTTGATACATTTTGAGTCAAATTTTTTAATAAGGTGTGAGGTAGGGGTACTTTTTCTTTTGTTTGGATATGAATATCCCATTCTTCCACTGCCATTTGTTGAATGGACTGTTCAGACACATCTGGATGATTTTGACAGCCTTGTCAAAAATCATTTGACCATAGATGTGAGGGTCTGTTTCTGAACCATTAATTTGGTTCCATTATTCCATATGTCCATCTTTATGCCAGTACCATATGATTTTACCACTATAGCTAGGTAATATGATTTAAAGTCTGAAAGTGAGGGTACTCCAAATTCATTTTTCCTTTTTCAGATGTTTCTGGCTATTTGGAATATATTGCCTTCCAAATATATCTGAAAATTGGGTTTTCCATTTCTTTTAAAAAAGACTAGTAGAATTTTTATTGGGATTGCAATGAATCTGTGTATCAATTTAGAAAGAATTGACATCTTAATGATGCTTAGTCTTCCCATGGAATGTTCTTCCATTTATTTATGTCTTCTTTAATTTCTTTTAACAATGATTTTTAGTTTTCTGAATACAAGTGTTTTATGTCCTTGGTTAAGTTTATTCCTAAATACTCAATTACTTGTAGCTATTGTAAATGGAATTTTTCCCTGACTTCCTCCTCAGATTGCTCATTACTAGTGTATTGTAATGAGTGATTTTTGCATATTAATCTTTTTTCCTGCTGCTATCCTTAATTCATTTATTAGCTCTAGTAGCTTTTTTGTAGATTTTTCAGGATTTTCTAGGTATAGGAGTAGATAACCTCTAAATATCAAAACTTTACTTCTTCCTTTCCAATATGGATTCCTTTTATTTTATTTTTTTTTACTTTATTGTTCTACTTAGAACTTCCAGCACTATATTGAACAACAGTGTTGATAGTAGGCATCCTTGTCTTGTTCCTGATCTCAACCAGAAAGCTTTCAGTCTTTCACCAGTGAGTACAATGTTAGCTGTGGGTTTTTCATATATGATCTTTATCATATTGAGAAAGTTTCCTTCAATTCCTATCTTTTGAAGTGTTTTTATCAAGACAGGTGCTAGATTTTGTCAAATGCCTCTTCTGTGTCAATTGAGATGATTATGTGGTTTTTCATTTTTGATTTATTCATGTGGTGTATTATGCTGATTGATTTTCTTGTGTTAAACCACCCTTACATGCCTGGGATAAAGCACACTTGATAATGGTGAATAATTCTTGTAATATATTGCTGTATTCAATTAGCAAATTTTGTTGAGGATTTTTGTATCCATATTCATTAAGGAAATAGGTCCTTATTTCCCTTCTGATTTCCTCTGTAACTCATTGGGTGTTTAAGAGTGTGTTGTTTACCTGGGTGAGTCCCATGAACTGCAGATTAGGTGTTGCAAGTTTATTGAGATTCAGGGCCCAACTGGCACATGGAAAGCCCAAAGATTTAAGTCACTTGGATATGCACTTATCAACTCTAGTGCTAACTTTAGGTTCAAACAGAAGGGGTAGTAGAGCCATGTGTAGGGAAACCACACCTGAGTCCAACTTTGTCACACTGGGGAGCACAAATTCCAAAGTAGGGCCCACCGGTAGGGGGCCAAACTCCTGAGCTGTCAGCCCTGCCTATAGTGTCTGGATATCTCCAGAGCCCTCAGGAGTGCCATGATTTGAGGCAATATTTACTTTGGCAGTCAACAAAATCCTGCTGAAGTGTGCATAAGCATAACTTCTGGAATGTCCTCCCAACTCATTTTGAAGTCTCTTAGTCATATAAACTCATTTGTCTTTACATTTTTGGTCAAGATCTTCTTCCAGTTGCATTGCTAGTTGGTGCTTTGTAGGACTCCCTTGGTGCCAGGAAGGCTCATCCCCAGGAGTCATGTTCCATGCTGGGGGAAAGGTAATGCTTTTATATGCTGAGTTTGGCTTACATAGAGACCACATTTAAGCAACATGGAGGCTTTCATGAGGTAATGCTTATGCATCCTATAATACTAGGCTAAGTTTCAATTTCAAAAGTAAATCTTCATAAGTACAGTTTTCAATATCAAGGAATTTTCACATATTTTAAATTTCCATTGCTCCCTCTGTTATTGATGTCTAGCTTCATTCTATTTGTTAGGAGAATACATTGTATGATTTCAACATTTTTTGATATATTGAGACTTGGTTTGTGACTTAACATGTAGATCATCAATGTGCACTTGAGAAGAATGTGTATTCTATTCTTGTTGGGGGCAGTGTTCTATTTATTTGTGTGAGGTCTAGTTGATTTAGTGTGTCTTTGAAGTTCTGTACTTCCTTATTGATCTTCTGACTAGGTGTTCTATCCATTATTGAGACTTGTGTGTGAAAGTCTCCTACTATGAATGTAGAACCATCAATTGTTTCCTTCAAATCTATCAGTATTTGCTTCCTATATTTGGTGGCTCAGCTGTTAGGTAAATAGACATTTATAATTGTTACATCTTCTTGTTGAAATTTCCGTTTATCAGTATGTAATGTCCATATTTATACCTTGGAACTGTTTTTGACTTAAGGTCTATTTTTATCATATATTATTATAACCACCCCAGGTCTCTTTGGGTTACTAGTTGCATGGTATATTTTCTTCCATCCATTCACCCTCAACCTACTTGTGTTTTGGATTTACAGTGAGCCTCTTGCTGACAAGATATAGTTGAGTCATGCTTTCTTATTCATTCTGTCAATATCTGCCATTTGACTAGAGAGTTTAATCCATTTATATTTAAAGTCATCACTGATAATACAGGTCTTTCTTCTGTTATTTTGTTATTTATTCTTTATAAGTCTTATACCTTTTGTGTCCCTCATGCATGTGAATGCTTACTTTTATATTTATTTGCTTTCTTGTGTTGTATCATACTGAATGCTTTCTCCTTATATCTGAATATATTTTTCATTTCTTTTCCTTGGGTACCATGAGGTTAAAACTTAACATCCTAAACATATAACACCCATTTTTCATCACTGAACTAGTTTGGGAGTGGGCTCCATGGTGGCCTGCTGTGAGAGGGTGGGATGGGTTTCATAGCCACTGTGCAGAGAGAAGCTTTCCTTGTTCTTTACTGTAATTTATCAGCTTTTTTCTCCTGCTTTTCTCTGAATGTTGCTGCATGTTCTTCTCACCTTTGGGGTTTTGAAATAGTTGTTTCACACAGTTCCTGTCTGGTTAATTGCAGTTTTGATAGAAGTATTGAGTCCTGGAGCTCCCTGCTATGTCCTCTTCCCCAGAAGTCTGCCCCATTTCTTTTTACTGGTTCTAGAATCTGTATATCTGTAGTGATAAGTATGTAAATATGAATACCTCCATCAAAAATAAAATAACTATATGTATGCATTTGCTCAGCTCTCTTCTGTTCCAATGATCTATTTATCTATTTTGATGCAAATACTGTCTTGAGTATAGTAACTTTATAAGTCTTTAAATCATGTAGTGTATGTTCTTTAAATGTATTCTTTCCCAAGTTTGTACTCTTTTGCATCCTTCACATCCTTTCCATTTGAATATGAATTTTTGAATCCATTTTCAATTTTTACAGAAAAATGTGTTTCTGTTTTGATAGGGGTTGTGTCTGTGTCAAGTCTATAGATAAATTTGGTGAAAATTGAGATCTTAAAAATATGAGTCTTCTGAAGCAAAAACATTGTATATTTCTTCATTTATTTAGGTCTTATTTAGTTTCCCTGAGCTATGTTTTGTAGCCTTCTGTGTACATATCTTCGCATCCTTTTGGCATATTAACACTAAGAGTTTCATAAATTGGACACATTTGTAAGTGATATTTTAGAAATATTTCAATCTTCATTGTTTGTTGCTAGTATATAGAAATAAAATTGATTTTTGCATATTGTTCTTGTATCTTCCAAATTTTTCAAATTCACTTATTATTTTACACAGATAATTATGTGCTATGAGAATAAGGAAAATATTATATTCTTCTTTCCTCTTTGCCTGCCAGTCATTTTTTCCCTTACCTTATTTCATGGGCTAGAACCTCCAATTCAAGACTAATGAGAAGTGGTGAGTGAGAACACCTTGTCTTAATCCTGCTCTTGAAAGAAAGCATCCCATTTTTCAATATTAAATATGGCATTAACTTTAAGTATTTCATAATTACCTTTATCATTTTGAAGATGTTTATTCTTTTTTAATTAGATCTTTTTTTGTTTGAAGGTTTTTGCTTTTATTTTTTAGTTTTCTGAGGATTTTTATAAGGAATAAATGTTGAATTGTGTTGTTCTCTTGAAATTACTGAGACTGTCACTTGTTTCTTCTCCTTTTTAGATTGTTAATATGGTATAAAAACAGTTTCATGTTCTTTGTGGATCCCAGAAAATTTTAAACCTTGCATACCTGGAATAAGCCTCAGTCTAGAAGTATAATCCATTTTGAATATTATTGGATTTGATATGTTAATTTTAAATAAGAATTTTTAATATTTATATTCATGAACTCTATTATAATACATTAAAATGTATTATAATACAATTTTTCTTTATTTGTGACATCTTTGTCTCAATTAAAATAATGTTATTATAGAAGTAATATGGGAAGTATTCTCATCTTTTCAATATTCTGGAAGAGACTGTGTAGAATGGGTACTATTCCTTTTTATATCTAGTAAAATTCACTAGTGAAGCCATCAATACATAGATATTCTTTTGGGGCAGGTTTATACCTACAAATTCCATAATTTTAGTAGATATAAGGGCTTCACATTTTATATATTTCTTATGGAGTAAGCTTTGGTAATTTGTGTTTTTCCAGGAATTTGTCAGTTTTATGTGAGTTGTCAAGTTTTTTTGCCATAAATTTGTTTCAAGCACATGCATTTATCAATACTCAACTGAAGACTGAAAAAGGCCCTTATTTAGATCACTGGTATTCTCACAGTGTCCAGATCTCTTTCTTTTGTATTTTTTACTGTGAACGCTAGCAACCATGACCTCTCAGTTGTCTCAACTTTGTCTCCTCAACTTATAAGACTGCTTTGAGGCCAGTGGAGATTCTTGGGGAGGGAAATTCAATTCCACAACTCGATGTGACTGTGGCAAGAACAAATTATAGAACAGCATGTGGAGAAATATTGCTGTAGTCATTTTGAAAAATGCATCTGCTATTCCAAGCCATAGGAGAAATATGTCCTCAGTGGTCTGAAAGTATGAGTTGAAGGGCCTATTTCTTAGAAAGCTTGCACCTAAAGGTGTGTAGAAAGCTTGCACCTAAAATGTATTCAGAGAGGTTTCCAGCTCCTCCATAGCTCATGATAGTTCAGAGAGTTCAATACATTTTCTATGTCTGTGCTGTTTGATATGATAGTCAGTTGTCCCATGTGGCTACTCAAATTTAGATAAAATTAAATAAAATAAAAAATTAAGTTCCTTAGTTCCACTAGCCACATTTCAAGTACTTGATAGACATGTCTAGTAGTGGCTACCATATTGGACAGCATAGATATAGAATATTTCCACTATCATAGAAAGTTGTATTAGCTAGTGCTCTCACACCAGATAGTGATAGGCTAAATCAATAGTCACAGAGTTAGCTGTTTTTCAAGAAAAAGTGATGATGTCATTTTATGCCATATAGGACTAGCAGAGGTTTGCAAAATCAGAGCTTTTAGCTAAAAGAAACCTAAATTTTGTATTGTCAGTCTTGGAGTTAAAATATATGAGAACAGTGAAGGAAACTGAGGAATGGTTATGAAATTGACCCGAGCCCAAGGAAATATTGAGCTACAGGGAAGTCAGAGGTCTTGGAACTGAATGGATTGAAGGGATTGCTGTAGGAGAAGTAATACCATGAGCCACGAGTGGGCTTTGTCACTCTTAGAAACAGTTATCCCAAGGACCTAGATCACTTTCTCTCCACTGATGTTCCTGCATATTTGTTATAGGAGCATCATTGTCCTAATATTTTGTTTTCCATGTATTCATATTAAATTGTACTCAATTCAATTTTTAACTCCCTTTTAAGGAAATTTGGAGTTGTGCTACATTTCTCAATCTTTTTTCCCCTACTTCTAACTCCATTTTATAAATCATGAGACGTACAGCATTATTTTAATATTCTGTGACTATAATTGTATTTTATCATTCTTATAATAAGCAATGAAAAGATAATTACATTTTTACAATAAAATTTTTGTATTAAATGATGTAATATAATTTTGTAAATAATTTAGCCCTATAAATGATTTTGTATATATTTTTTGTATATGTATTTTAAGACTACATTTTGCAGTTTTTACAAGATGAATATAGTGTAATGATATTACATATACACATTAAAGGAACATAAGAGCAGATTTGAAATTCTCAAAGACAGGATTAGTGATTTCAAAGACAGAACATCTGAACTGGAAAAGACAGGAGAACAGAAAGCAAAGAGAATGGAAAAAATGGTACAGGGTCTCAGGGAATTCGGTGACAACACAAAACATACAAATATATGCATTATCAGTATCCCAGATGGAGAAGAGAATTTTAAAGGGACAGAAAGACTTGTTGAGGAAATAATGACCCCAAAACTTCCCAAGCGTTATGAAAGACATAAGTATCAGTATCCAAGGAGGACAATGCACCCCAAACAGAATATATCCAAATAGACTTAACCAGAGACATCTACTTTTCAGAATGACAAATATCAGAGCTAGAGAATTCTGCAGTCAGCAAGAGAAAAGCAAAGCACCAAATACAAGGGAACCTTAATAAGGTTAAGTACTGTCCTCTTATCATAAACCATGGGGGAGAGAAGAAAGTGGCTTTATGTATTTAAGGTACCAGAAGAGGAAAACTGCCAAACCAGAATACTGTATCTGCCAAGACTCTCCTTCAAAAATGAAGGTGAGTTCAAAGTCTTCAGACCATAAAACTGATAGAATATGTAGCCAAAAGACCAGAATTACAAGAGATACTAAAGGGAGTGCTGCAGCTTGAAAGGAAAAAACAAGGGTGAGAGAATTGGAAAGGAGTGTAGAATGAAGATTATTAGGAGGGGTAAATTAAAGGTTCAAAGGACAGACAATTGTACAATATGACAAAAGAAAGCTGAAGGGCAAAATGATGAAGTAAGCAATGCCTTTACAGTAGTCAGAAAAAAATTACATTTATAATAGTGAATAAAGCAATCAAATATTTAAGTATAAACTTAACAAAGGACATAAAGGTTCTGTATTCAGAAAACAACAAAACGTTGCTAAAGAAACCAAATAAGATGTAAACAAATGAAAAAACATTCTGTGTTCATGGATTGGAAGACTAAATATTATTAAGATGTCAATTCTACCAAAACTGATGTAAAAATTCAATGCAATCCCAATAAAAATCCCAGTAGCCTTTTTTGCAGAAATTGAAAAACCAATAATCAAATTTATCTGGAAGTGTAAGAGACCCTGAATAATGAAAAGTGTCTTAAAAAAAAATGAATTTGGAGGACTCTCACTTCCTGATTTTAGGGATTTTACTAGTTACAGTGGTTAAAACAGCATGGTACTGGCAAAAGGACAACAGATTGTTCAATGGAACTAAATTGAAAACTCAGAAAAAGACTCTCACATCTACAGTCAAGTTATTTTTGACAAGGCTGTTAAGTCCACCCTGCTGGACCATAAAAGCCTGTTGAGCAAATGGTTCTGGGAGAACTGCATAGTGATATTCAAAAGAAAGAAAGAAGACTCCTATTTCACATTTTATCCAAAAATTAACTCAAAATGGATCAAGGATCTAGATATAAAAAAATCAACCACAAAACTCCTAGAAAAAAACCTAGGAAAGCGTCTTCAAATTGTGGTAGGCAGTAGTTTCTTAAACCTTACACCCAAAGCACGAGCACCAAAAGAAAAAAAAAATAGATAAATGCGATGTACTCAAATTTAAACAGTATTGCACCTCCAAGGACTTTGTCAAAAATGTGAAGAAGCAACTGACTCAATGAGAAAAAATATTTGTCAATCACATATCCAATAAGGAATTAATATCCAAGATATATAAAGAGATCAGACAACTCAACAATAAAAAGACAAACTATCCAATTTAGAAATGAGCAAAATACATGAAAAGACAGTTGTCCAAAGAAGAAATAAAAATGGCAAAGAAACACATGAAAAAATGTTCAACATCACTGGTGACCATGGAAATGCAAATCAAAACTACAGTAAGATATCATTTCACTCCTATTGGAAAGGCTGCTATTAAAAATTCAGAAAACTAAATGTTGGAGAGGATATGGAGAGATAGGAACCCTCTCTCCATATTACCTCTTCGTGGAAATGTAGAATAGTATAGCCACTGTGGAGGACTGTTTGGCAGTTCTTAAGGGATTTGAATATAGACTTGCCATGTGACCCAGCAATACCATTGCTAGGTATATATACTGATGATCTGAGTGACAAGGACCGACATCTGCACACAGATGCTCATAGTGGTGTTATTCGTGATTGCCAAATTGGAAACAACTCAGGTGTCTGTCAACTGATGGATGGATAAACAAATTGTGTTGTATACGTATAATGGAATATTATGCAGCTGTAAGAAGAAATGTAGTCGTGAAGCACATGACAATATGGATCAACCTGAAGGACATTTTGTTGAGTAAAGCAAGCCAGGTAAAAAGGACAAATATTGTATGATTGCTCTATTATGAAGTAAATATGCTATGTAAACTCATGGAATTAATTAGAATATAGGTCACCAGATAATAGACTAGGTAGAGAATGGAAAACTGATGGTTAATCTGTACAGAATTGGTTTAAAGATTGTTTGTAAACCTTTGGAAATGAATGGAAATAGTGTGAGCACATGCTGTTTGTGACTAGCAGAACTATTATATGGTTTGACAGTAGTTAAAAGAGAAAGTCTAAGGACATTTTTTTACTAGGAAAGCTAAAAAATGTACATGGGATTTTATAACATAGTGAAACGATGTAAAATATGAATATGGGTGATTTTGCATATTTAAGATTATTCTTAGAAAATATAAATCCAAATACTTTAGAGAGAAGGAAACAGAATAGCAAGTATGTATGGCAGGGGAAGCATAGAGAGATTGAAGTATGATAAATTGTGTTTGTTTGTTTGTTTGTTTGTTTGTTTGTTTTTAATATTATTATTATTACTGTAATACTGAAGATGCTTTAAAAATGATTGAAGTGATGGATGAACAATTATACGATTATACCAAATACCACTGGTTGTACACTTTGAATGGATTTTGCTTTATTAATATGTATTAGTAAAATAGTTTTTTTTAAAAAAAACAAACAAAGCCTATATAAATTTCCTGGACATATTTCCTTAATTTGAATACCATAGCTCCATCCCAAATTGCCTGTTGCTAACTTTTCTGGTACCTAAATTCACCCCTCCAGGGCACATTATCCTTCTTATTCTTGATGTTGTAGCGTAATCTCAATAGCATAGATTTTGACCTCTACTTATAGAGGATTTGGTTTGTATATGGGTGATGCTAGCGACTCAAATTATGGAGAGCCTAAGTCACATTCTCATATTCAGTTTTACTATTAAAACACCCAATATATTAATCCTTATTTCACTTCTGGTTATATATTTTTATTTTTTCAGAAACCATAAGGTAACCTACTACAAATTAGCCTCATCAAATAATTCAAATTTCATTCATCCCCTTTACTTATTTTACAAATTTTTTAGCTTAGAATATATTTAGACAAAAATCCATGATGGTAAATAGTAGTTTGTCAGACAACATTTTTATCAGTGACAGAAAGTGACAGCACTGAGGATATGAGTAAGAATCATTAAATCTTCAACTTTCTTCTTAATGATGAGTATATGACTTCTGAAAGTAGAGATGGATGTACAAGTGAAGACTCAGCTAAATTTATGTCCTGAAATGTTCCAGTCTTTGGTCCTTTGGCACTAATTTAATGAATCTATAAGCTAATTCTATGAGTAATTAAAAATATATATAATTAGAGAAGGTGTATGCTTGCATAAAATTCATGCAGAATATAGTTTCCATACCCGCCCCCTCCCAGGTTTTTCTATTATTAATATTTTACTTTAGTGTGGTAGTTTGGTACAATTGATGAAACAATATTAACATAATTATATTATTAATTATAGCCCGTAGTTTACCTTAGGCTTCTCTGTTGTGTTGTATAGTCCATGGTTAAAAAATTGTTATTCTGGTAACATATCTACAATCTAAATATTCCCCTTCCAACCACAGTTAAATACAAAACTCAGTGGTGTGAATCACACTCACAATGTTGGGATTCCATCACCACTATCCATTACTAAAACTTTTTTATCATCCCCCAAAGAAACTCTGTACCAATAAAACCTTAACTCCCCATTCTCTGCTATCATCCTCATCTCTGGTAAACTGATTTCTCATCTGCCTCATAAGTTACTTTAAAAAAATTCTATGAATTGGCTTATTCTACTTATTTCATTTCAGTGAGATCATGTAATATTTGTCCTTTTGTTTCTGGCTTACTTTACTCAACGTGATGTCCCACTTATCAGAACTTTGTTCCTTTCTATAGTTGCATAATATTCCATTCTATGGATATACCATGATTTGTTTATGCATTCATCTGTTGATGGTCACTTGGGTTGCTCCTGTTTTTTGGGAACTGAGAATAATACCACTATTAAATCAGTGTGTAAATATCTGTTTGATCACTGCTTTCAATTCTTTTGAATATATACCCAGAAGTGGGATTGCCAGGTCAGATGGTAAATCTATACATAACTTTCTAAAGAACCACCAAACTGTTTTCCAAAGTTGTTGTGCCATTTTACATTCCTAGCAACATTGAGCAAGTTTAGTCCCTAAGCTGTCCCTTAATTTGAATCCATCTAGTCATATGACAGAGATTTCTTTGTGTGATAAGAGCTAACACAAACAGACCAATGCAAAAAATTCCTTTCAGTCTTTGTAAATAGACTCTATGCTGCCCTCCAGTTAGGAAGGTCTGCCCAAGGCAAATGTGAAGTGTAAGATCCTCTCAACCATTTCAAAGTCCTCTCTTGACCTGGGGTTGTGCTTACTCAGAGCTTTAGAATGTTCCCATTTACAGGAATTTGAATACCCCCTTTACTTCCTATGAAATAGACTTTTTACTCCTCCCTGGTTGCTCTATTGTAGGACCTAAAGCAGGCACCAATATACTGCCAATCCAGTATAAACATAGGGGTTTAATTATGCATCCTCCAGAACAAGGCCAGGAACAAAGAATGGGAGTGTAGGATAGTCATCCACTGAGCCACAGAGGGGATTGGCCAGGGATCAGCAAGGGCATTACAAGCTTCTTTTAACTTTTTAAGCTGTGTTTTCTTGATTTAGGACTTATTCAGTTACTTCAACCCTTTACTTTTTCTGGAGTTTTGAGTAAAATGGCT
This sequence comes from Cabassous unicinctus, assembly GCA_029593785.1. Lineage (NCBI taxonomy): Eukaryota > Metazoa > Chordata > Mammalia > Cingulata > Chlamyphoridae > Cabassous > Cabassous unicinctus. The sequence goes on along the minus strand of JAQZBX010050574.1, from coordinate 872 downwards.
CTGCCAGATTTTGCTAGTCTTTCAAAGATTCTTCAGGTAAACAGAATGCTAGAGCATTTTATGACACCATTGGTTATCAACTTTCTTTCTTTTTTTTTTTTTGAGGTACTGGGGGGCTGGGGATTGAACTTGGAATTTTATATGTGGGAAGCCAACACTGGATCACTAAGCCACATTGACTTGACTGAGTTTTTTTTTTCTCTCTCTCATTTGCTTGGCTGTTGTTTGTTTTTGTTTTTTCAGGAGGCACCGGGAACTGAACCCCGGACCTTCCATGTAGGAGGCGGGAGCTCAACTGCTTGAGCGATATCCATTCCCCTACCTGTTTTCTATCAGTAAATACTGAGCCAAGAAAATGGTATATCATTTTGTTACTAATCTTGTAGACTTTTAGTCTCAGAAAATTTTAAACACTTTTGAGAACATTAGAGAGACATTAGATTATCCTAATGGCTTTTTGCTGAAAATATTCTAGGGTCCAGACTAGTATATAGACTTTAATAATAGTGTTTGTTTTTGGATTTCATTCAAATTTGCATTATAAGAAAGAGTGTATTGATAGTGGTCAAAACATTAAACTCCCAGGACTGTGGAGAAGAATGTAGACTAGGTTATTACATTTGTGGAATTTTTCTTATGTGAAATAATCCATAAGAGGATTCCATGGATGACTAAGGCAGAAGGTTGAATGGATGTTCCATGTACATCATGATCATGGGGACTACGTAAGGATTGATGGTATTTCTTTTTAAGATCTCCAAATGAAAAAAATCTCTAAATGTTTGGGTATGAACTTCAAACTTAGGGCAGAACTGGAAAAATGTTAATTTTTGTGGTGTCACTCAAATACAACAAAGTTTGTTTGTTTTTTT
>JAQZBX010050573.1:0-19617 GCA_029593785.1 Cabassous unicinctus | reverse complement strand
AAGCCTTGTATCCCATGGGGAAGATGGATGGGATTATCCTACCTGCAGCTGCAGACTCTCCATTCCCTGGGATGGCCATTTTCCACCATCATCTCCCTACCAGTTGTCCTGGGTGAGTCCAATGAACTGTAGAGTAAGACTTGCTGCTCCACCAAGGTCCTTGGCCCAGCTGGCACATGGACAGCCCAAATACTCAAGTCTCTGGATGTACACCTACAAATGCCAGCAACAAGTATAGGTTTGAATAGAAGGGACAGATGGGGCATGTGTAGGGAAGGCATAGTTGAGCCCAACTCTGTCACGCTCAGGAGCACAAACACCAAAATAGAGCCCACTAGCAAGGCACCAAACTCTGGAGCTATCCATCCACCCTGACATAGGACCTGGGTGTCTCCAGAGCCCTCAGGAGCCCCACTATTTGGGACAATACCCACTTTGGAATTCTATGAGGTCCTACTGAGATATGTGTAAGCCTTACCTCTGGGATGACCTCCCAACTCACTTTGAAGTCTCTTAGCCATATGAACGCTTTTGTCTTTACTTTCCCCCCCTTTTATTTGAGGTCCTTTTCCAGTCATATTGCCCGTTGGCACTTGTTAGTAATCCCTCATTGCCAGGGAGGCTCATCCCCGGGAGTCATGTCCCACACTGGGAGGAAGGTAATGCATTCATATGCTGAATTTGGCTAAGAGAAAGGCCACATTTGAGCAACAAGGAGGCTCTCAGGAGCCAATCCTTAGGCACCCCATAACAATAGGCTAAGTTTCAATTTGAAGAGCAAACACTCATAAGGCTAGTCATCAATATCAAAGTCCCATCAGTGGATCATCCCCCTTCACCAGTTACTACTCCTGCACTTGGGTGACTGTTGCTGCTCTCTTAGAGAATGGGGCAGAGCTCTCCAGGTTGGAAATTCAGTATTCTTTCATTTATTGAGTGATTCTCCACCCACTGTGACAATGCCCCGTGAACATTTGAACATTTTTTTTTACCTTATATTTATGCTCAGGTGAACTTCCTCCCATACATCCCCCATCCCTGACACCCCACACCGACAATCCTCCCCCACCCCAGTTGTAACCCTTCTGTGATCCAAAGCTTCTTCATAGATGAAGCCATTACAATAGCTGAATACAATTAATTGGAAAATGAAATAATAATGATAAGTGTTAATGTAAGAGATAAGATACATAATTTTTTTAAAAAAACTAAAAATAAAATAAAATGTAAATAATTGAGATTGTAAAAAATGAAAAATGAAAAAAAAAATTTTTTTGCCTTTTGCCTTACTTCACTGCAATATATGGTGTCCAGTCTATACCATGGCACCTTCCCCCTCTCATTCCCCAGTGTCTCACTATTTTTCATTTTGTTTTCAAAGAAGTTTTAGGTCACAGCAAAGTCACACACAGAATACAGGAGACTCTCATATAGCCAACATCGTCCCCTTTTCCTCCCCCCCCATATTACTCCTTTTTTATATGTGGATGGTAGCATTGTTATAACTGCTATACAAATAGTGAAACATAGTTACTAAACATTGTCAATAGTTTATGCTATGGTTTACATTTTAGACTGTACACTTTTATAAAATTTTATTATATTTACCAAGTCATGTGTCCATCACTGTATAGTAATGAAGAACATATCCAATGACCACTAAATACCCCCTGTTTGATCTATTCTATTCCTCCCACCCCTTCCCCTGTAGGCCATGATGACCCCCTGGCTTGACTTGTTGGGTGACAAGATTCGTAGTTACATACAACAAGAGGTCTTGACACACTGGTTTGCCCTCCCCTATTAGGAACCACCCTTGGCTCTTGAGAGACTCCCACCTGTCTATTTCTGAACAAATCTATCCTCCCAAAGATGGGAATCCAACTCCTTCACACCCATTATGTGGGTCTCCACCCACTGATACAACACATTATGACAGAATGATCACTCACACACTCCTTAGAAGCCTGCTCCAGGTGCACCCTGTCCCAAATGCCTCCCCCCAACCAACACCCTAAACCAGTGACTTTTCCTTTTCCTATTGCTACCCTAATAAGTCAGCAACTATTCTTGTTGTTTAGAGAAATTGTGCTGTGGAGGAGAGTGATGAAATATGCAGCTGCATATGCAAGGACTAAGTGAAAATCTATATAGTGAACCATGACATCCTTACCCCATGCTTCTTCCAGGATACCAGTTACCAGAATATATAATCACTTCACCAAACTCCCATTACCGTAACACATCCAAGCTAGGAGGGTTGTTGTTGTTGTTGTTTTTGTTGTTGTTGTTGCTTTTCCCCTCAAGAGAAAGTATATGATTGATATTATACTGACTGGTTACCCACAAGTTAAGCCCCCAAGGATACAAACATTTCCTTTATACTTAGAGATTTCTCACCTTTCAGTATAAATTGAGTTTCAGCTTCCATGCAGGATGGCAGGATTAGTGAATAGGAAGACAAGTCAATAGAAATCTATCTTCAAACCAAATCAAAGGGATGTCTTCTCTACATATTAGGTGCAGCAACTTCTCTGTTTTCCTTAACAATGTAAATCTGGCCCTAAACTGACAAATTAAGGCCATGTAATTGACCAGACTCATCTTCCTAAAGTTGGTGGTCATCTATTAACATGAGTCAGTCTCCTTACCTTTAATCCCAAGGAAATTAGAATGCACTTATTTTACAGTTCTCTACAGATTTTCTGTTAAATGTTCATCTCTTATCTTCTCCTTATAAAAGAATAGTGGCCTACTTTTAATTGCTTTTCTTCATAATAAAATTACAATGGATATTTTAGTGGTAATGAATAAGAGCATTGGGGTTCAATCAGGCTCATTTAGTGATTTAAAAACAGAATGTATGGTGTTATTCTTGCAATATCATGTTAATCATAAGGAGCCTGATAGACTTGGGGAGAAACTAGAAAGTCATCAGTAGCTCAGGATGCTGGGGAGAACAGCTTCTTTTCATCTCTGTTATTCTCAGAGCTTGTATGTGATTCCCCTTCTTTATTTTAACCTACTTAAAAAATTCTCTGTATGCCTTTTTTCATTCTTCTTATGTCTTTATAATCTCTCAAAATGTCTGCTTACACATTGCTTTGGGTTGCTAAGACACAAATTTTTCTTCCATGCACACCAAAGCTTCTCTCTCCTCTTTCCAGCCTGTAAGTTCATTCAGAATTCCAGAGAGGAAATCTGATTAACCTGCTTTTATATTTGAATGGAGGAGATTTAAACTTTGGTTCCTGGCCAGTCTGCAGAGTAACTTCCCTAGGTCAGCTGCTATCTCTGGCACAATCCCATGAAATTCAAAATATGGCAACATAAAATGCTTATTCAGCATAGAATGTTGGCCCCTCACTCTGAAAAAAAAAAGGAAAACATTTGTAAGCTAATAAAAAATGTTATCTGCCCATTTTGTTCTTTGACTTGTTTTCTAAGTTCAATTTGTTTTCCATTGAGTTTTCAATATTGTTTTTCCAAAATCCTAATGATTATTTTCTACCAAGTTCATACATCATGGAAATTGAATATTCCAGATTCAGATTTATTTTTTTAATTATCCTAGCCCTTGGGTTTGAGAAAATTATTGCAAAATTCTTCCTCATTTTAAACATATATATTTTCCCACAAATGGATAGTTGTACTGTGACCAAAACCCTTTGGTAGTCTTCATAGATAAATCTAAGACTTCAATGTGTTTAATCTAACTTACAATATACCTTCATTTTTAAAATACATTATTTTTCAGGTGAACGAATGATACCTGCCTGCAAGATGTTAATTGCTAGTTAAAGAGTGGAGGTATGCCCACATTCTCTCTGTTCACAGAGAAATTCCCCAACTGGTTCGGCTCAGTTCCACTTTAGTCAAGGAGTGATCACACTCTCATTGATCAGCTGCTCTCCATTCTCTCATTTAGGAAGGCATACATGTTTTTAGGACTGTTAAATTTGGGTCGTTCTTATGTGAGGATTCTGTGGAAAAGTGTTGAGCTGCACAAAATGGCATCACTTACCTCTGCAGTTCTTTCTATGCCATTCTTTGGTCCTAGTACCCAAGAATCTTCTAATATCTCCCACTTGAAGTACTTTTTATCCCCCATATTAGTCCTTCATTTATTTATCCTGTCTCCCTTTCCCATAGACCCCATGCCATTTAGGTTCTAGGAAAGAAAAATCAGATTTTTTGAACAGGCTTCAGGGACACATAGTCTAGTACATATTTAGGCTTGTTTTTTTTAAAGAATGTTTTTTTCTTTTGTGTAAGCTGGAAGGGGGGGAGTGGAGTGTACTCATATTTCCCTGAAAGAAGGAAGGGTATACACATAAAACAATCATATTTTGCTATTTGACCTGTCCACATCAGTTTATAAAGAAAACAGCCTTGTCCTTCTAAAACACTAATAATCTCTGATGAAACATTTGTACACCTTCAAATCTCTTTTACATGCTATTTTGATAGTTTCTTGTCATATAGTTTTAACTCATTGCTAAACATAACTAAGATTTATTTTGTTAAAATTACCCAAATTGCTGCTCTAATTGTTTTTATGCCTTTTGTGCCAACCAAATTTTTGAAGCTAAATGACTATTTTCATATATACCATCAGCACATTTTATTTGATACACTTGACTTTGACTTTTTTTTTAATGCCTAGATTGCATAGGAAAATGTATATCTCTGGTTTCTTCAAAAAACCCCAGATGTTTTAAAGAAAACCACAATAAACTTTCTATCACTTGTGACCTAATATTGTTTGCTACAATTCAGATATGTTGCTAATAAAACAGAAATCTAAGATTAAATTACAATTTTTGCAATGTATTGGTTTTTTGTTGTTACTTAAATTACCACAAACTTAATGGCTTAAAATGACACTCATCTATTATCTCACAGTACATGAGTGGGCTTCGCTGGTTTCCTTTGTGGACTGAATTCTGGTGTCAGAGGGGCTGGGCTCTTACCTCTTCTGGAGAAGAATCACTTCCAGGATAATTCAGATTGTTGGCAAAATTCAGTTCTATGCAATTATAGGAAGGAGGTTCCTATATCCTATTGTGCTAGCCAGAGGTCCCTCTTACCTTTAGAGACCAGTCTCCACTTCTTGCATGTGTTCTTTCTATCCCCAAAGCCAGCAATGAGTTGTCAAATTCCTCTTGGACTTCGTAGGTCCCTGATTTCTCCTTTTGCTACCAGCAGAAGGAAAAATTGATTTCAAAGCAATGTTTTAAATCTTATTATGTATTTAGATTGGGCCCACAAACTTATTGCAACAGAAATGAATATTTCATGTCATTAGAATGTTTAACATGATGGCATTTCCCTTCAGTATATACAAATCAGAGTCGAATAAACTTTAATGTAACACAGCTTATTATTCAACATCTTCTTCAATCTGTGACAAATTTATTTTTTCTGCAATTAAAATTTTATAATAAGAACGAGTGTTAGTTCACAAAACAATGAAATATGACAAAGAACAAATTATAAATTTGAGTACTCAAAAATAACAGGTATTAGGTTTTAGCAGCTATCTTGAAATTTATTCAAATTTTATCAGGATTATAAAATTATAAAGAGAGTCATACTTTTTAATGGTGATACTAAAATCAAATCCAGATATATATACAAAGAGTTACAGGTATTGCCTTAAATTTATATGCAAATTTGCATAAATATCTATATACGGATATAGATGTTTCTTGCTCTTTATATCTCCACATAGAGGGGTGGGGGGTGGCATAAACTTATCTGCCTACTTATGGAAATTCATTAAATATCATGCCTAGGAAATGACATCTAAGTATACTTTTTTAAAATGATTTTTAAAAAAATGTACTTAGATTACATAAATGTTACACAAAAAAATGTAGGGATTCCCATGTGCCCCAGCTCCCACTCCTCCCACAGCCTCCCACATAACCATCCTTCATTAGAGTGGCACATCATCTGCAATAGATATACACCTCTTGGGGCTTTGTCACTAAGCATGTCACATTGTAGACCACATTCTCTCCCACACAGTTCTGCATGATATATGATGATACAAAATTGCCTATATCTGTCATTGCAACACTCAGGATAATTCTCATGTCCCGAAAAAGCTCCTATATTACAACTGCTTTTCCCTCTCCCTGCCCCCAACGTGTCCAGTGGCCACTGGCTCCACATTAATGTTGGAATTACTTCCAACATGTGAATCACAATATGTCTATAACAGAATACCAATAAGTCCACTCTAGTCCATAGCTCTTCCCCCAATCCTAAGGAGTTGGAGATGGTGATATCCACTCCACCTCCAAGTGAGGGGGGGCTTATATCCCATGGATAAGATGGATGGGGTTATCCTGCCTGCAACTGTAGACTCTCTCCATTCCCTGGGATGGCTGTTGTCCATCATCATCTCCCTACCAGGTGTCCAGGGTGAGTCCATTGAGCTGTAGAGTAGGAGTTGCAGCTCCACAGAGATTCTGGGCTCAGCTGGCACATGGACAGCCCAATGACTCCAGTCTCTGGAAGTATACGTACAAACTCTGGCACCATATGTAGGTTTGAATAGATGGGACAGATGGACCATGTACAAGGAAGACATATTTGGGTCCAACTCTGTCACTCTCAGGAGCAAGATTCCAAATTAGGGCCCACTGATGAGTCACAAAACTCTGAGACTATCCACCCTGATATAGGACCTGGGTGTCTCCAGAGCCCTCAGGACCCCCTCTGTTTGGGGTGTATCCACATTGGAAGCCTATGAGGTTCTATTGAGATGTGCATATGAGTTACCTCTGGGATGACCTCCCGACACACTTTGAAGTCTCTTAACCATATGAACTCATTTGTCTTTACCATTTCCCCCTTTTATTCGAGGTCCTTTTCCAGTCATATTGCCCATTGGCACTTATTAGTAATCCCTTGTTGCCAGGGAGGCTTATCCCCAGGAGTCATGTCCCACACTGGGAAGAAGGTCATGCATTCATATGCTGAATTTGGCTTCGAGAGAGGCCACATTTGAGCAACAAGGAGGTTCTCAGGAGGCAACCCTTAGACACCCCATAACAATAGGCTAAGTTTCAATTTCAAGAGCAAAGACTCATAAGCCTAGTCATCAATAACAAGAGCCCATTGGTGGATCATCTTCCTTTGCCAGACACTGTCCCTCCACTTGGGGGTCTGTTGCTGCTCCCTTGGAGAATATGACAGAGCTCTTCAGGACGGGAATTCAGTATTCTCTCATTTATTGAGTGGTTCTCCACCCACTGTGACCATGCCCTGGAAGCATTTCAACAATTTTATATACCTTTTATGTATGTTCAGGTGAACTTCCTCCCATGCACTTCCCATTCCTGACATCCCCCCCACACCAAATACCCTCTCCCACCCCAGTTGTACCCCTTCTCTGATCCAAAGCTTCTTTAAAGATTAAGTCAGTACAGTAGCCAAAAACAATTAATAGGAAAATGAAATAATAATGATGTTTAAAGGTAACAGATACAATACATGGAAACTTAAAAAAAAAAAGAAATGAAATAAAATTAAAGGATTGGGTTATTCAAAATTTGAGAAAAATTAAAAAAAATTTTTTTTTGACATTTTGCCTTTTATCACTGCAATATCTGGTGTCCAGTCTGTACTGTGGCACCTACCCCTTCTCACTCCCCAGTGTCTCACTATTTTTCATTTAATTTTGAAAGAAGTTTTAGGTCACAGCAAAGTCACACACAGAATATAGGAAACTCTCATATACCCAACCTACTCTCCATTTCCTCACCCCACATTAAAACCTTTTTTTATGTGCATGGCAGCATTGTTAAAACTGATATACAGATAGTGAAACATAGCTACTAAACATTGTCAATGGTTTACAGTATGGTTTACATTTTAGATCATACACTTTTATAAATTTTGATGATATTTACCATGTCCTGTGTCCATCACTGCAAGATAATGAAAAACATTTCCACTGACCACTAAATACCCCTTGTTTGATCTATTCTGTTCCTTCCACCCACCACCCTGGGGGCCCATGATCACCCCCTGGCTTGACTCATTGGATGACAAGATTCATAGTTACATACAACAAGAGGACATGACACACTCGTTTGTCCTCCACTATTAGGAACCGCCCCTGCTCTTAAGAGATGCACACTTGTCTCTTTCTGAGCAAATCGATCCTCCCAAAGATGGGAGTCCATCTCCTTCCCTCTCATTGTGTGGGTCTCCACCCACTGATACAACACATTATGACAGCATGAATACTCACCCACTCCCTGGAAGCCTGCTCCAGATGCACCCTGTCCCAAAGGCCCTCCCAACCAACAACCTAAAGCAGTGACACTTCCTTGACATATTGCCATAAGAGCATTCCCATCTCTGTACTTTCAACCGCATACCCACAAATCCCAAGTGTTCACCTGGTCCCTCTCCTTTCAGTATCCTGAATATTCTAACCCACCCTTCTCAATCTGCCCACCTCTCAACCCTGCAGCAGCCAACCCAATTTATCACTACCCACTTATCCTATCCCCTCAAAACACAACTACACTCTATCACTTTACCGTAGGTTACATCCATAAGGGTGATGACTCAAAACTTTCTCTTCTCTTTCTCTTTCTTGTACACCTATCTTTCAGAAAAGAGTTCTCAGAGACTGCTCAATTTCCTTAATTCATATCAGTGAGGTCATGTACTGTTCATCGTTCAATGCCTGACTTGCTTCACTCAACATAAGGTCTTCCAGATTCATCCATGTTATCCCATGTGTTAGCACTTTATTCCTTCTTACAGCTGAGTAATATTCCATTGTATGTATGTGCCACATTTTGTTTATCTTTTCATCAGTTGATGGGCACCTGGGTTGATTCCAATTTTTTGCAATAGTGAACAATGCCACTATGAACAGTGGTGTGCATATATCAGTTTGTGTCTTTGCTTTCAGTTCTTCTGGGTATATACCTAACAGTGGGATCAGTGGATCATATGGAAGAACTATAATTAGTTTTTTGAGGAACTGCCAAAGTATCCTCCACAGTGGCTGGACCATTCCACAAGCCCACCTGCAGTGGATGAGGGTTCCCATTCCTCCACATCCTCTCCAAAATATATAGTATGCTGTTTTTTTAATAGCCACCATTCTAATGGGTGTAAGATGGTATCTCAATGTAGTTTTGATTTGCATTTCTCTAATAACTAGAGATGTCAAGCACTTTTTTCATGTGCTTTTTATTCATTTGTATTTCTTCCTTGGAGAAGCATCTTTTCGGGTCACTTGCCCTTGTTTTAAATGGGTTGATATCCTTTTTATTTTTGAGATGTAGGATTTCTTTATATATGCAGGATATTAAGCTCCTATCAGATATATGATTGCCAAATATTTTCTCCCATTGGGTAGGCTGTCTTTTTATTTTCTTGATAACGTCGTTTGAGGTGCAAAAGTTTTTAATTTTGAGGAGAACCCATTATCTATTTTTTCTTTTGCTGCTTGTGCTTTGGGTGTGAACTTCATGAAGCCATTTCTTATTACAAGGTCTGTAGATACTTCCTTACACTATTTTCCAAGGTCTTTATAGTCTTGGCTCTTATATTTAGATCTTTGATCCATCTTGAGTTGATTTTCATATAAGATGTGACATGATGATCCTCTCTCATTCTTTTGGATATGGATATCCAGTTCTCCAACCACCACTTTTTGAAGAGGCCATTCTCTCCCAACTGAGTGGGCTTGGTCACCTTGTCAAATATCAGATGCCTGTATATGTGAGGATTTATATCATACCTCTCAATTTGGTTCCATTGGTCAATTTGTCTATCCTTGTGCCAATACCATGTGGTTTTGACCACTGTAGCTTTGTAATATGTTTTAAAGTTCGGTAATGTGATACCTCCAACTTCATTTTTCTTTTTCAATATGTCTTTGGTGATTCGGGGCCTCTTACCCTTTGAAATAAATTTTGCAGTTAGTTTTTCCAATTCCTTAAAAAATACAGTGTTGCTTTTTATTGGGATTGCATTAAATTTGTAGATTAGTTTGTGTAGGATAGACATCTTGATGATGTTTCATCTTCCTTTCCATGAACAGGGAAAATTCTTCCATTTATTTAAGTCTTCTTTGATTTCCTTTAACAGTGTTGTGTAGTTTTCTGTATATAAGTCCTTTACATTTTTAGTTAAATTTATTCCTAGGTATTTGATTCTTTTCATTACTATTGTAAGTGGTATTTTTTTCTTCCTTTCCTCCTCAGATTCCTCATTGTTGTACAGAAGTGCTACTGATTTTTGAGCATTGATCTTATAGCTTGAGACATTACTGAACTGCTTTATAAGTTTTAAAAACGTTGTTGTAGATTTCTCAGGGCTTTCTACGTATAGCATCATGTCATCTGCAAATAATGAAATTTTTACTTCATCTTTTCCTATTTGGATATCTTTTAGATCTTTTTCTTGCCTCAGTGAATGAGCAAGTACTTCTAAGACAATTTTAAATAGGAGTGGTGATAGAGGGCATCCTTGTCTTTTTCCCAGTCTCAGAGGGAAGGCTTTTAGGATTTCACCATTGAAGATGATGTTAACTTTGAGTTTTTCATATATACCCTTAATTGTGTTGAGAAAGTTTCCTTCAATTCCTATCTTTTCCAGTGTTTTCATCAGGAAAGAGTCCTGTATTTTGTCGAATGCTTTTTCTGCATCTATAAATATGTTCATGTGATTTTTTTCTTTCAATCTCTTTATGTGGTGTATTACATTTATTGATTTTCTTATGTTGAACCATCCTTGCATAACCAGGATGAAACCCACTTGCTCATGGTGTATAATTCTTTTGATATGTTGTTGAATGCGAATAACAAGTATTTTGTTGAGGATTTTAGCATCTAGGTTCATTAGAGAAATTGGTCTGAATTTTCCTATCTTTTGGTATCTTTGTTTGGCTTTGGTATTAGGATAATGTTGGCATCATAGAATGAGTTAGGCAATGTTCCTTCTACTTCTATTTTTTGGAAGAGCATAAGCAGAATTGTTGCTAGCTCTTTACGGAATGCTTGGTAGAATTCAGTTGTGAAGCCATCTGGGCCTAGGCTCTTCTTGGTTGGGAGGGTTTTGATGACAGATTCAATCTCTTTACTTGTAATTGGACTGTTGAGTTCATCAATTTCCTCTTTATTCTATGTAGGCGCTTGAGAGTTTCTAGGAATTTGTCCATTTCCTCTAAATTATCATTCTTGTTAGCATATAATTTTTCAAAGTGTCCTCTTATGATGCTCTTTATTTCAGTGGGATCAATAGTGATATCCCCTTCTTTGTGTATTTGCATCTGCTCTTTCTTTTTCTTTGCTAGTCTTGCTAAGGGCTTGTCAATTTTATTGATCTTCTTGAAGAACCAGCTTTTGGTTTTGTTTATTTTTTCTAGTGCTTTCTTATTTTCTATTTCATTTAGTTCTGCTCTAATCTTTGTTATTTCTTCCTTTCTGCTGCCTTTGGGGTTAGTTTGTTATTGTTTTTCCAATTCCTCCAGGTGTGCAGTTAGGTCTGCAATTTTAGCCCTTTCTTCTTTTTTAATATATGCATTTATGGATATGAATTTCCCTCTCAGTACAGCTTGTCTGTGTCTCATAGGTTTTATTATGTTGTATTGTCATTTTCATTCCATTCGAGGTAGTTACTGATTTCTTTTGAGATTTCCTCCTTGACCCACTGTTTGTCTAAAAGTGTCTTGTTTAGCTTCCATATCTTTGTGCCTAATCTTGTTCTCTGGCCGTTAGTGATTTTCAACTTCATTCCATTGTGTCAGAGAAATTTCTTTGTATAATCTCAATCTTTCTGAACTCATTGAGAGTTGTTTTGTGGCCTAGAATGTTGTCTATCTTGAGTACAATCCATGTGAACTCGAGAAGAATGTATATCCCGTAATATTTGGGTGCAGTGTTCTGTAATGTATTATTTAGAATCTTTGTTTATTTATTGATTCTCTGTCTAGATGTTCTGTCTATGGTGATAATGGTTTATTAAAATCCCCCACTATAATTGTAGAGGCATTTATTTCTCCACTTAGTTTTTTCAGAGTTTGCCTCATGTATTTTGAGGCACCCTGATTAGGTGCTAAATGTTTATGATTGCTCGCTCTTCTTGAAAGATTACCCGTTTTACTAATATACAGTGTCCATCTTTGTCTCTTACAATAGTTTTGCATTTAAAGACTATTTTGTCCAATGTTAGGAAAGCTACACCTGTCCTTTTTTCATTATTGTTTGCTTGTAAAATTGTTTTCCAGCCATTCACTTTCAGCCTCCTTGAATCCTTGGGTCTAAGGTGGGTTTCTTGTAGACAACATTTAGATGGTTCATATTTCCTTATTCATTCTGCCAATCTGTGTCTCTTAACTGGTGAATTTAATCAATTAACATTCAGTGTTATTACTCTCAATAAATTCCTTACATCAATAAATTTCTTACATGCATTTATGTATGTTGTATGTTGTTTTTATTTCTCTTTTTGTCTTTTTAGTTGTTCTTACACTCTTCTCCAACTCTCCCTCTCGTTTTTTCCTTTCAACCTGTAGAACTTTCTTTAGTAGTTCTTGACGTGCAGGTTTCTTATTGGCATATTCTCTTAATTTCTGTTTATTTGTGAATATTTTGAACTCTCCATCATTTTTGAATGCCAACTTTGCTGGATAGAGATTTCATGGCTGAATTTTTTTTTCTTTTAGTACCTTGACTATGTCATACCACTGTCTTCCTTCCTCCATGGTTTTACATGAGAAATCAGCACTTAATCTTATTGTGCTTCCCTTGTATGTGATGGTACTGTTTTCTCTTGCTGCCTTGAGTATTTTCTCTTTGTCTTGAGCATTGGCCATTTTGATAATTACATGTCTTGGATTAGGCCTGTTGGGATTTATAATGTTTGGGGTGCACTGTGCTTCCTGGACATGTACATCCTTCTCCCTCAGTAGGGTTGGGAAGTTTTCAGCCATTATTTCCTTCAACAATTCTTCTGTTCCCTTTCCCATCTCTTCTTCTTCTAGGATGCCTATAATGCATACGTTTGTGCATTTCGCATTGTCAGTTAATTTCTTAAGTCTAAGCTGGATTTTTTCTATCTTTTTATCCATCTGTTCTACTATCTGCTTCATTTCAGATGTACTGTCTTCCACATCACTAATTCCTTCTTCTGCCTGTTCAAATCTGCTTTTATGTGAATCCAGTGTCTTTTTGGTTTCTAGGATTGTGCCATTCATCACCATCATATCCATTTTCTTTTTACATTTGTTTACAATTTCCTCAGTATGTTCTCCCAGTGTTTTCTTAATATCCTTAAACTCTTCCTTCACTTCATTAAGTTGGTCCATCATATTTGTTTGGACCACTTTGATTAGTTGCTCAATGTTCTGCATCTTTTCCTGGTTTTTAGTTTGTCCATTGGAATGGTCTATGTCTTGCTGTTTCTCAGTCTGGTTTATAATTTTTTGTTGCCCTCTGGTCATCATTTTATCTTGATGAATTTATTCATCTAATTAGCTTCTCTCTCTGCTCTAGAGTTTTATTTGTGGTTCTGTGTGTGTGTTAAGTTTTCTTTTTGTCATTTTCTTTTTCTTCTTGTATTTCCTTGCTTTTTTCTATGTTCCCTTGAAGGAAAAAGATTAGGGCCAGAGGAATCAAAAGAGGTAAGAAAGGAAAAAGGATAATAGTAATATTGAGAATAGTTAGGAGAGGGGCCATATCAGACTTAGCAAAATGAATATTTATCTCAAGTAGGCAGTGTAGAGTAATAGGGGGAAAAAAGTGGAGTAGTTACAATGGAATGGAAAACAAAATAGAGAAAAATACATAGAATGATTTAAAAAGCCAGTATGATGAGGAGAGAGGGAAAAAGTAAAGAAAGGGCTGAAAGGAAAAAGTTAATTAAAAGAAAAGAAAAGAAAAGAAATATGAATAGATAAGTTAGAAATTCACACCTGTGAAGTTGAGGACTAATGAAAAATGGTGGAATGTAAGAAGCACAACAGAAAGCAGAAGGTGGAAAGATGAAGGAAGGAAAAGAGATAGTGTTGGTAGACAAAATCTCTATGCACAGAGAAAGGAAAATCAAGGAAGAAGAAGCACAGCAAAGAAGAAACAAGCTAGCAGCACCTATTTTTAAAAAAAGGGGCAGGGAGGAAAGAGGAAGAAAAGCAAGAAACAAACAAAGAAAAACAAATAAACACAGAAGCATGCAGTGAAACAAAGCTAAGGAAGAGCAGCGTTCCTTCTTGGGGCCTTGTGGAGCCTCTCACTCTGCATTCATCAATCAATTACCCTGCAGCCTTTTCTCTGCAGGTTTTCAGGCAGATTTTAGTGATTAAATTAAGTTAAAAAATTTTTTTGAAGAAATAAGGGACCCAAAAGAAGGCTTCTTCTGGACCACCCTCTCCACTGAGGGGACCCTAAATAGACTCTTGGAAACTTATCAAACACTTCCTACTGTCTGAGTCCCCCAGGAGAGCTGAGATTCCGATCACCAGTGACAAACTATCAAATTATTTGGCTCTGCCCCCTCCTGAGCCAAGCCTGTCTGTCCCACGGCTGTTAGGTAAATCAGGTTTCCACAGCAGATTCACATCTTCCCTAAGCCCGGCACCACTTCTAGCTGGTTGGTTTGCTCCCAAAAAGCTGCAAGGGGGTCCAGGCAGCCAAACTGACAGAAAAAAACCCTCTCACCCTTTGCCAGGACCCTCCACTCTTGGAGAGTGCTCTCTTTCACCGGGTTGCCAGCAGGGTTGGGCTTAACCATCTGCATCCACAATTTCCAGCTGGGGAAAAAAACTCACGATTTTATATTGAGCAGTCCACCTCACTCTCCAGCTCCCTCCAGATTGATATCCCCAAGGTTCTCACTCTGCAGGCTCCCAGAACAGAGCACCTGGGCAGGATACTGTCCCAAATCAGCCATCCTCCAGGAGAGAAATGGTGAGTGCCCACCTAAACCAATGCCATCTTCCCAAAGCATTTCCCATCTATGTATACTTTATTTTATTATTATTTTTTTATTGTTGGTAAAAATTAATTTTTTTCAAAATACATACCAATATTTGTAAAATGATATATAAATACATATGCATATATGTGCATTTGCTTACATAAATGTTATTTTATGTATACATATATATATATATTTTTAAAGGTGCTTAGATTGCCTAATTATTACTCAGAAATTACAGGGATTTCCATGTTCCCTACCTTTAATAAAGTAATTTTAAAAACATTGTGGTAACTACTAAAGAATAATTTATATGAAAGTTCACTGAATTATAATACTTAATTATGATTTCTATTTTACTTTGTTTCATTTCATTCATTACATAATGCTTTATTTTTAAGTTAGAAAAAAATTAATGAGTTTTAATTAGCTTTAATATGGAAATAATATTGAAGTATAGTGTTCTTAGTAAAGAAACTGTAGTATTATATATCATTAAAATCCCTATGGCCATCACTCTCTTTGATGCCTAGATGTAAATATTTCCTCCCACACCTTTTCCTATTCATTTATGAGAACACAAGTACTCATAAACTAAATGATATTCTTTTGGTGGAATTGTTTAAAATTATGATTTAGCATACTCTGGTAATCTTCATGTGTCTTATGGCTTGTGCTCAACATTATATTTTAATGATGTATCCATGTTGGATGTGCCAGATAGATCTTACATTTAAATTTCTGCTTTGTTGTCCATAATAAGAACTTGTCACATGTTATTTGCATTCTATTATTATTAAGTATTTATATCATTTCTACTTTTCAAATTTGAGCAAGCCTACAATGATTATCCTTTTGAATGCTTCTGGGGTTCTTTCACCAGATGACATGGTGATTCCCTGAGCCGTCATCAAATTTTGTATCAACAGGCATTTTAATTCCAATTTCATGAAACTGAAGAATGATAATTGTATTACTCAGGGCTCTCTAGGGAAATAGAATCACCAGGAGATATCTGTTCAATAATATGAGACTTTTTGAGAGTCTCTCACTTGACTGTGGGGAAGCACAAGTTCAGGTTCTGCAGGCAGGCTGCAAACCAGGGGCTCAAATGAAAGTCAAATGAAGGTCTTTGATGAGTTTCTGGGAGAGATTTGTTGTCCAAAGACCAGCTGGGAAATTCTCTCTGAATGCTGAAATCACTTCCTCTTTTAAGCCATTCAATTGATTGTCACTCATTGCTGACAACAATCTCCCTGATTGATGTAGATGTAATCAGCTATTCATGCAGTAAACTCACTGGTTAGTAAAGTTCATAAATGTTCTTGTATTACAATTAGCCCAGTGCTTTCTTGACCAAACAACTAGGCACACTTACCTGGCTGAGTTGACACATTAGCCTAACAATCACAGGCCATCCCTTGTCAACTCAGAAACCATACACATTACCTTAAACCATACTTACTAAGTAAAAGCAACAACAGGCATGCATACATATATTTTTCTGCCTAACAATGTTGAACTCTCCTGTGTACAACAGGAAACATATTAATCCCCTACAGAATAGGGTGCAAGTCCTTGGGTAATAATCACTCTTAAACATGACTTCCTTAAATATTATGACATGAAAAAATACAACTTTTCACATGATAGGGGAAAACCTTGGGGTAGAAAACAAAGAAATTTTTTTGTATACATATACAATTAGACTTATAATGAAACATGGAAGAAAGATTCATGACTATTACAGTCCTTCTTTCTGTAACTGGTCACATGGTCAAAGTTCATATTTATCACTACCTTCTTCCACTACCTATTCCATGTTCCCATTTCTCTCAGCAAGCACTTCAGATGGCCATGGTTCTTTGCCTGGTGAGGTGACACAAACTTTCACTCCTGAAGATTCTGGGCCATTGTTAGTACTGCTTAGATTGGGTTGTTGCAAGTTTCCATTGACTTTAATCACAGGGCATGGCAGTACTAGGAGATTCCCAACAGGGTCTCCTGTATTCCAGGCAAACTCTTCTTTATCCCCATAATGTAGCTGCAGTCCTATTGCCCCTTCATAATCAGGATCAATCACCCCAGCCAGTAGAGTAATTCCTTTCTTTGTCTGTTGATTCAGAGATAAGAGGAGCCCAAAGTCACCAGGTGGCCGTCTTAACTTCCAGTTCAATGGAATCATTGTTGTGTTCCCTGGTGGCAGCAGTCCTCCATTTGGGACTAAGACATGGAGACCAGCCTAGCTTAAGGTTGCAGGGACAGGAAGCAAAAATATTCCTAGTGGTTCACTAGAGGTAATAGTGATTTGTGTCACTCCCATTTCCAACACATGATTTATGGAACCATGAATCCTGGTTATGGAAGAAACAGCACCTTAGAGTGGATGCTGATTTAGAACAAACACAGCCTCCTGGAAAATACTGCCCCAGCCCTGCAAAGTATTGCCACCTAGTTGGTGTCATAACTGAGTCTTAAAAAGCCATTCCACCATTCTATTAATCCAACTGCTTCTGGGTGATGGGGAACATGGTAAGACCAGAGAATTCCATGAGCATGTGCCCATTCCCACAATTATTTGCTGTGAAATGGGTTCCTTGATCAGAAGCAATGCTGTGTGGAATGCCATGGTGGTAGATAAGAATTTGGTAAGTCGACAGATGGTTGTTTTGGAAGAAGCATTGCATGAAGGAAATGGAAACCCATATCTGGAGTATGTGTCTATTCCAGTTAAAACAAATCACAGTCCCTTCCATGGTGGATGTGGTCAAATGTAGTCAACCTGCCACCAGGTAGCAGGCTAGTCACCTTGAGGAATGGTGCCACATCAGAGGCTGAGTGTGGGTCACTGCTGCTGGCAGATTGGGCATTCAGCAGTGGCGTAGCCAAGACAGCCTTGGTGAGGACAAGTCAATGTTGCTAAGTCCATCCATAACCTCCATACCTATCCTCTTGGTTCCACTCCTTTAAAATCAGTGCCTTCCCTTTACCTGCAGAAACCCTGAGGAGTTGATATTTTAGTTTCCTTTGTAACTCTGCTACTCATACAATAAGAGTTTAAGTTTGGTTCTCAGATATCGCAAAGCTTTGGCTGGAGGAGACAAGATTTTCTTTCAGAGCACACAAAGAAACTTTCACATCATTCATGCAGCAATTCAGTTTCAAATTTGAACCCTTTAGCTCATCTCTTTCTTTTGTAACTGTATCCAGAGTATCTAGGAGGAGCCAGTCAACATCATTATACCTGTTGACTCCACAATACTCTGTTAAGGTGTTGAAAACACTCTCACCCAGATCCTTGCTTCTTATAAGCATGGAAGTAGGGGAATCCATTGATGATATTTTGCATACATCTATTGCCAACTCAAACCATGGACTGTTAGTGACCTCTTCATTATTAGAAAGGGAGTCATTAGAATCCTTGAGTCCAATTGGAGTAGACAGCCAATTAGAAAACTCCCAGAACCACTTAAGGCATCCCATGTTTAAGACTCTGTTCCTCAGGAACCACTCCCAGTACCAAGCTGTATTAGTCTGGGTTCTCTCGGGAAATAGAATCAACAGGAGATATCTGTCAATAATATGAGATTTTATTAGAGTCTCTCACACAAAAGTGGGGATTCACATGTCCAGGTTCCACAGGCAGGCTGCAAACCAGGGTCACTGATGAAAGTCCAATGAATGGCCCTTGATGAGTTTCTGGGAGAAGCTGGCTGTCAAAGTGGAGCTGGGAATTTCTCTCTGAATGTTGAAATCATTTCCCCTTTTAAGGCATTCAACTGATGGGATAAAAGCATCATCCATTGCTGATGCAATCTCCCTGATTGATGCAGATGTAATCAGCCATCCACACAGTAAACTCACTGGAGACCAAAGTCCATAAATGCTCTTGTATTACAATTAACCCAGTGCTTGCTTGACCAAACACCTGGACACAATTATCTGACTGAGTTGACACATTAGTCTAACCACCACAGTGTTCTTCAAATTAGGATGCTGTGTTGATGGAAGCTTTGGGATGGATAGTGGTATACATGGTCCAGACTGTCCATGACCAAGATTGTGCATCCTTGATGCTTATGAGCCAGTCTGCCTGACATCTCAGGAGTGTTTGAATTGGGTTTTCTGTCCTTGTTCAGCCTGTAGATGTTTTTCCCTCTTGGAGGAGAGCAGGAGCATCTGGATTCCATTGAGACAGAGTATGCTTCCAGTGTTAGATATATAAGGGTTATTTTCAAGGTTTGCATTTGGCCAGGTATTTTAAAAATGGTTTATCTATGATAAAGGTACCAAATATGTGTATGAGAAAATGTCATCACCATCTTCCTACTGAGTAGGGAGCGTATCATACATTTAATGTAATTTCCTCCAACCCACACTATTTATATTTTTGAAAGTGTATTTTGATTACAAAATGAGAACTTAGGAAACTATCATGCCCATTGAAAGCCTCCACATATTTCAGTCTTCCATCCACACAACATACCTTGATGGAAACTTGGTTACAGATTATAAGATGATATCATCAGACTATGACCACTAAGCATGGTCCACAGTGTATGTTTGGCACACATTGCCCATCATGTCCCATAATCAACATGTATCACAGGATGTGGATGTTGCCTGTTTATCATGGCTTCTCAGGGGTTTACTTCTTTT
>JAQZBX010050572.1:0-19619 GCA_029593785.1 Cabassous unicinctus | reverse complement strand
GGACGCGAACCCGGGCCTCCTATATGGTAAACGGGGGCTCTATCCACTGAGCCACACCCGCTTCCCCCAAAAAACTTTTGATTTTACAATAGTTTTAGATTTACATAAAAGTTGAAAGGATAGCACAAAGAGTGACCTGTATACTTCACACTCATTCAAAAACCATTTTTTAAATTTTTTGCTTGTTTGGCTGATTGGTTTGCTTTGCTTTTTATTTTTTGAAATCATGTGCATTTAATGTCACCTCAGCAGATTGGAACAATAATACCAAAATTTCCGTAAGGAGAAACCACTGTCATATTCCAGAGTTTTAGGGTAATAAAAACACCCTCCTTAGTTAGAATAAGAATCAGAACTATGACCTCTGGCCTCCTTAAATAAATACAGGCGAGTTTAAAACTGCCCCTCTGGGGAAATATTTTAGGGGCTGATGATCATCCACTCAGCTTCATTTAAGATACAGCTTGTCATCAATATACCCCAGTGACTGACAATTTCTATTTATTGCTTAATGAGAGAGAATCTTTTGTCTGCTAGAGTTTCTGTTCAGCCCCAGGACAAGAAAGAAAATACATCTTAATGACCAATCATTAAGACCAATCTTTGAAGGGCTAAGAAAGTTGCCAGAGTTGGCAAGAGTTTTGCACACTTTAGAAGCTTGTTGTCCTATAACCTAAAGAGGAGAATTAACTCAAAATGAGAGCATTTGATTGCCCCTTTGTCACCCAAACGCTATGCCTTTAGAATGTAGGCTCGTTAGGGGCAGAGGCTCCAATTCTCCACATAGAAACTGTCCCTGGCTCATAGATGGCACTCAATAAATATTTGTTGACATGACTCTGAAGAAGTTTAATAATTCCTATTCTGTGTAAATAGCAGGAAGAGGCTGCTGAGCTGTCAATAGAGGAAAGAAGCCTTGGGTGGGGGGAGGAAGAGAATTTATGGTCTAGCACCCTATTTTTAACCCTCTGGATTCTGCAGAGAAAATACAACCATGGTGAAACAAGCAAACAAAAATCTATCACCCTGCCTAGAACACGGGAAACCATTTCTGATTGAAATCTAGGACATCCAAATGATGGGGTGTTCTGTGTAGTTGAGAATGGCCATAGTCTAAGGAGAAATTCAAGATAGAAAGTCATGTCAATTGAGGGCAGTGATGCTGGTCACACCTGGAGACAGCAGTGAACAAACATCTTCACTGAGGATGGCTTTGCAGTTACTTGTACTGGGAGATGAACCTTGGTGTAAAATGATGCTACACATTGGAGAATTCCCATTGTTAGATATGATGAGCCTTTAGGTCTTTACAGGCTATCTTTTGCAAAACAAATCTGTTGATATTTTTGTAGTAATATTTTAGATGCTTTGGGGTCATTGTGCACCTGTGGAGAGTATTTTTGAGTTTCTGCATAACTACTTAACTACACAGTAATCCCTTAGGACAATATGTCCCCTTTATATCATGGATGTCTGATAATAATAATAAATATTTCTTGAGCACTTACTAAACACTCAGCAGAGTGCTAAGGACTTTGTTGTAATCGTTATAGCAACCCCATATTGTTACTACTATTGTGATCTCCATTTTAAAGATGAGGAACTTAGTCTTTGAGAAAACTGAATAAACTTGCTAATGGTCAAACATCTAATAAGCTTGGATTCAAACCCAGGTCTTGCTGACTCCAGAGCTTGTAAGTTCTAATCTATGTACAGGGCTTAAGAAGACTAACTTATGTTCTTTCATTTTATATTGCTTCATTATTCTAAAAGTAAACAAAGTAGTTAAATAAAATACATATGTAAATAAAATACTAACTTATGTGATAGGAAGCCTGAGTTGGGCAATTGCAGCCTTAGAATCAAGCTTTTCTTCACTTACTTCATTTAATAGTTCTGTACTATGACTTTGCCATGTAGTTAGCACTGTGCAGAGGATACAAAGAAGCATAAGACAGAGACTCTACCCTCAAGAATCTTACATTCTTGATAATGAGAAATTATATATACTTATGAAAATTAAATAATCATAAAATATATATGAAATGTTCTAAGTGAATAGTAGAAACAAGTGCCATGGGAGTTCAGAAGAGAAAGGGATCACTTTGTGCTTGTATGGACAAGGAAAGTCTTATGGTGTTGGAGGTTGAATTATTCTTTAGAGAATGAGAAGGCTTTGGGTAAATATAGAAGTAGGGGAAAAAGAATGAACAAAGATTATAAGGTGAAAAATCACTAGATGTGTCCATGAGGTAGAAATTAAACTGGTTTAAATAAAACGTATATAATTCATATAGAAAAACAGCAAGAGAGAAAAATGGAAATTACAAACAGATTAAAGAAAGCCTTAAAGGTTTCCACTATCCTGCACAGGATAGTGCAGGATAGTGGAAGGGACCTGGGACTGAACTCCACTCACCCCTTCACTAGATTTGGAATACTAGGCAAGCCTTTAAACCTTTCCCTCACTTTGGTTTCCTGTATTTACATGGCAGATAATTATCATTTATATAATATCTATATATTGTATAGCTATATAATGCTATCTACTGTGTCATTGCTTAGCTTGTATAATTTTCAGTAATGGAAAATCACTAATTACTTTTGATGAATAAAATATTAAACCAAGTAGTACTGCCAATAAAAGACTTTTAATGGTAGATAGGTTGAAAGTTGAGAAAAATGAGGTGGGAGGAAATACGGTAGAAAAGATTTCAAAATAGGAACTGATACTGTGGAAACCTAGAGTTTTAGAGAATTCAGCATGAAGAAAGAGTGATAGAATCTAGGCTTAGAGAAATGAGGAAGGCTTTTTTTTTTCCCTGAGGTACCGGGCCGAGGGTTGAACCCGGGACCTTATATGTGGGAAGCCAGTGCTCAAACACTGAGCCACATCAGCTCCCCATAGGCTTAGAGAGATGTAGCAAGAAGAGTAAACTGGACCATGAAGTGTGTGTGTGTGTGTGTGTGTGTGTGTGTGTGTGTGTGTGGGGACAAATGATTAACGATCTCGGTGAAGAGGAAGAGCAGGTTCAGTGGGAGAGGGACAAGAGGTAGATAAATTTATGGTTAAAGAGGGAAAGGATCAAGACTGAAGTTTTGGTGAGTCTGAATCTTGTGAGGTTGCTATCTTCCAAGAGTTGGTCATGTTGGTGGGAAACCAATATGGAGAAGACATACAGCTTAGTTGATTTGAAGGGAGAAAAATAGTTCTAAATTCTAATGATTGTCATGAGAGTATTCATCAACGAGCTTAAAACTGTGAGGTAGTGTTATGGGTTGAATTGTGGCCCCCAAAAAGATACGTTCAAGTCCTAACAAGTCCCCTGAATGTGACTCTATTTGCAAATTGGGTCTTTGAAGATGTTATTAGTTAAGATGAGGCCAAACAGGATTAGGGTGGGCCCTGATCCAACATGACTGGTGTCCTTACAAGAAGGAGAGAATTGGACACAGACAGACAGAGAAAAGACAGCCATATGATAAAGGCAGAGATTGAGTTTTGCCACATGTCAAATAATGCTGTGGATTGCTGGCAAGGCACTGCCAGAACCCTACAGACTTCAGGGGTAGCATGGCCCTGTTGACACCTTGATTTTGACTTCTAGAATCCAAAAATGTGAGACAATAAATTCCTGTTCTTTTAAGCCACCCAGTTTGTGGGACTTTGCTACAGCAGTACTAGGAAACTAAGACACGCAGATTTTGAAATTCTGAAAATAACAAGGAAGAGTTAGTGTGTCTTAGGGAAGGGAAGCAAAGAAGGAGAGATGGAAAAAGGTTAAAAAGTGATATGTCTGAAATTTGTATTCATCAAAGGAAGAAAAATGGGATAATGATGGTGAGTTAAGGATTTGGAGACCAAAGAATCAATTTCCCTTTTCCCACTAAGTGGGTTTGAGAGGGGGCAAGTAAAGTGTAGTCAACATGAGAGACTAATTATATGCTGTGGTATTTTCTGAAGAAATCTAATCTCACTTAAGGGGAATAAGCAATGAAATAAATCAGAAAATGATGATTCCACTGTAACACTTATTTTGTGACAATTACAAGTAAGGAACTGTGCAAGGAGTTTATATATAGTGAAGTAAAAGTTTTATAAGACATAACAGAAAGAACAGATTCACTGTGGAGAAATGGAAACAAAGAAGGGTAGTATCAAATTTGAGAGATGGGAAGTAGCAGCAGGGGACGTTTTATCTCTCAAATACCTGGTATGAATAACAGGAATTAGGAGAAGAAGTTGGTTCAGAGGCCTCTAAAGAACATCAAAGACATTTCCAGGCAGAGGATGTCAGGAGAGGCAAGCCTATCCACACCAGGACCAGTTTCAATATCTAGTATAGAATGTCTTGTGTGCATTAACCACCCACTCTCACCTCTGCAGTTGATCTGGATTCCGGCTTTGGAACTCTTTACTTTTAAAGCTTACTTGTGGGAGTATGGGAAGGGGAAATCCTTGATAAGATGTAGGAGCCAAAATGACTCTATCTCTAGAAACAGCTTTCTCTCTCTGAAACTGTCCATAAAGCACTAAAAGATCTTGAAGTGTCTCCTGAAATCAGCAAGATAAGAATGACTTGTGCATTTATTTCCTGTTCTTCAAAGGCCACATCAAAGCCTGCCTCTTCCAAGAAGGTTTTGGTATGGGAAAGAAGGTGTGTATGGATGCATGGAGTGGACTGGAGTATACATGATTGGTTGACCACTGGCCACTGGTATTCTTCTAAACACTCTCACTGTATAGCAGCCACAGCTCCTCTAAGATTGACCTCTTGTTAGCTTATGCCAATTCCCTCACAGCAGAGACTGGCTCATGGATGGATCATGTGAATCAAGGCCTAAGCCATTTTATTACATGGAATTTCCCTGGTTCAGAAAGATTAGCTGAGGCTCAGCACAGGACTTAAGTGGTCCAGTTAGAAGGAAGGCCAGGACTTTATTTGATTTGGGGGTAAGAAAGTTAACCAACCAATTATTCTCACTTTCTCATTCTCTCTCCTCCATCCTCTTGTGGATATTGATAGTCATTGTGTAACCACAAGGACAGCCAGCCTTCAGATAAATTTGCCACCCAAAAAAGAAAACTGGAGAGAGAGACAAAATTGCTCCTTGGTGGATACCAAGCTCTAAAAGTGATCTTTTGGGTTTTGTGAGCCAATAAAATTCCCTTTATCCAATAAAATTCCCTTTGTTGTCAAAGTCAGGTAAGTTTCACAACTGAGATACTTTTCTAATTACATTTCTACTCATCTCCTAAATATATATATATATACCATTTATTTGAATCTCAGCACATGCTGCCTTGTACTGAATTTATTTGCCTACATTTCTTATCTTTCCTCACAGATTTTGAGCAACTTGAGGGCAAGGACTGTAATTTACATATTTCCATGTTTCTCCTAGCTTTCAAAATACCATGTTCCACATAGCAGTGCTTAATAAATATTTGTAGAATAAATAGATCAAACTTGTGAACTTGTGCTTTTGATCTCATTAGCACCATGCTGTAATTAATGCATATTAATAATAATAAAACTGTTGAATATGAAAGCATCATTGTTTAATTTTTTGTTTGTTTGCTTGTTTCTCTTCTTGGCTATAAGAAACCCATAACAGTGATTTCTGTCTTTTGGTTTCTCTTTCATGGACCACAGAAATTCCTAAGATGTTCAGGACAGTTCATCAAAACTGTCTGGTTAGCAAGAAATAATCAGCTATCAGTTCTGTTGATATAATTCTAGCCAAAAGCTGAATATCTTGATACTTTAGCTAATACAGCCTTATCTTGAGTAAAGGAGGGATTTATATTACATTGAAGATACTCAAAGACCAAAAGAAATCTGCCTTGGCTTAATTTGTCATGACATTTACTAGATATTTGATCCTGGCAGAGTTATTTCATTTCTCTTGGTCTCAGTTTCTCATGTATAAAATGGGGATAATAATAGTAACAACCTTATAAGATTGTTATGAGAATTCAATCACTTACTAAAAGCAAAGCACTTAGATGATGTTAGATATAGTAAATACTTAAGTGCTAGCTACTTTTCTTGCTCTTATTATTTCCATCCTACATTTACTGCTACTATTACCACCTAAGTTGGAAAACAATTGTAGATTTTTTCCATCTAAGAATTAATTTTTCTACTTTGAGAATCAACAAGGCATTGCATTTACTGCTTCACAAAAACTAATCTTTCCATGTACCTGCTGTAGATAAAATCTGGCTGGTCTCTTTTTCAGTCACATGCCCATGCAACAAATATGAAAATTAACAAATGAAACCTGCCCTAGAAGAAAGTATTTTGGAAAAATATCAAAAATAAAATAATTATGTTAATATAAATTGTTTTTTAAAATAAAGTACAGTGGTCTTAAAAATGAATTTAATAAATGATTTTTTTTTCATTCGAAGAAAGTAGTTTTTAAAATAATTAATTTCATTTTTTATTTTATATTGTTTAGTGAAGATAATTTAAAGTAATATAATTACTTTTTTATTGAAAATTTTATTGAGACAATTATATATTCACATGCAGTTGTAAGAAATAACAGAGATCCCTTGTACACTTTGCTCAGTTTTCCCCAATGGTAACATTTTGCAAAACTAGTATGTCACAATCAGGATATTGACTGAGTCAATGCAGCAATCTTACTCAGATTTTGCTTTCTCCCACTTTACCTTTTGCTTGTACTCATTTGTGTGTGTGGTGGTGGTGGTGGTGCTGTGGGGATATGGGGGTGTAAATTCCTTACAATTTTATCCCCTGTGCTTATTTGTGTTTCTGCCACTGCAGTTAAGATACTAAACAGCTCCAATACCACACCCACCTCTCTCCTGTCCTCCCTATACTTAACGTTTAAAAGTAAAAATAAATATAAAACAAAAAACAAAAAGCTCTTATGATTCAAGCACCCCTACCATATGTTTGTTCCACTAGCAGGTTACAAAGGACTGAGTTTACTCGCAAATGGTCATACATTTAACTCAAAAACTTGTGGTAGATTTCCCTGAGCAACATTGATTAACAGGAGTGTCTGAAAATGTATTTTTGTGAATGTACATACATTTCTATAACATCATTAAAACCATTTATCTCTGTCAACAACAAAATTGCAAATACAAGGACTCGCTCACTTCTTTACTCCACATTGAATGATCATTTACTGAAATTATAGGGGTCTATTCACAATAATATTTGGTAACATAAAAATCAAAGCAGTGATTTTGCTATATA
Source organism: Cabassous unicinctus (assembly GCA_029593785.1). Lineage (NCBI taxonomy): Eukaryota > Metazoa > Chordata > Mammalia > Cingulata > Chlamyphoridae > Cabassous > Cabassous unicinctus. The sequence continues at coordinate 12,378 of JAQZBX010050572.1, read as the reverse complement.
GCTTAATCTCTGCAAGCACTAGTTTCACTTTTTGTATATAGCATTTTATCCACACTTAGATGTAAAGGGCATTAAAATCCATTTATGGAAAATAGTAAAATATAAATATGCAATGTATTTTATTTTTAAATATAAAAGATATTTTAAATGTAAACTGTTAAAATAAAACATATCATGCTAAAATAAAAAGTATATATAGATTATCAATAACTTCTAAAAATAAAAACTAAAGTCAGAAATGCCTATTAGCCAGGAAATGTATTAATCAAGGTATGAGAAATGACAGAAAACTTTAAATTTATGGTAACAAAAGAGAAATATAGGAAGAATTCAGTTGTGCTGTTCACGCTTTAAATAATTTCAGTGCAAAGAGAATAAGCATTTAGAAACTACTTTGTAGAATGCTTGACCTAGCTGTGTTCCTTTCTCAGTCATCAGGTCTGTCAGCTGTGCAGGTCTCGGGAGATTTTCTCACTAGGAAATGGAAATAAGCCCATTATTTGTAAGAGATTAAATATTGATCACAATTTTATATTTATTTCATATTAAAAGCTATATGTAAGTGCTTCATTATTGAGTTGAGTTTCTGTATGATTGTTGAGTTCAAAAACAGAATTTTCTTCTGTAAACATAAAAAAATTAATGCTGCATCATATAAAATGACAGAGATGACTCTCTGTCATTTTGTGAGTTGTAATTTGTGAGATTTAGCAATAACCACAAAATAAACATTGATAAGTGAATGGCCAGGATAATATTGGAGTCAATATAACTGAAAGAAAAATGACATAATGATAATGAGCACTGCTCAGACTGAGTGGGTTCCCCATTCTGGAACTTAACGAGCAAAATGTTCAAACTCTGTGTGCCCAAGCTTCATCATTTGTAAAATGACAATAATGACAAAATCTACCTTATAGGGTTGTTGTGGGATTAAATTAGTTAATACATTTATAGCACTTAAAAGAGTCCCATGTATATAATACTTGCTCAATAAATGTGAGCTACTACTAAAACCAAATTCCCTATAGCAATTTTATCTTGAGTATTGTAATTATGTAAAATTATATTGAAAATATTTGGCATTTAACAATTGTTAAAAGAGTAATCTGAAGGATCTTACAATAATACTCTGAAGCAGTCATTAGAAAATAGCTGATTTTGCCATAGAATTACCACTTCATCATAAGTTAACTATGAGCAACTGTAAACAATAGAATTACAGTGAATCCTATATCAATTTTGCTAACTAAAATTCTTTTTCACATCTGTTGATAAGGAGCAATCCCCAGAGACTTCCATTTTACAAGTAAATTTTAAGCATAGAGGGAAGTTTGAGGAAGAATATAGGCTGTCAAACTCGGTATGATCTTCCATTTCCTTTTCTTTTATTTCTTCCATCATCATTTCTGTACTTGACATTTCCCAGCACCTTGCTATCCATTATTGCTTATTTATCATATACCATATTTAATACCAAGCATGACATTGTATTGATCAACCCATTATGTCTTTTCAGTGTGTCCATCTAATCTTTTCTGATGGTTTTACACATTAGCTCTTTTGAATGATGTTGTAATTTGATTCAGAGTCTCCTGGTGCATACTACTTCTGAGGAATGTATTAGGCACTTCAGTAAGCTGCTTTAGTTCTTTCTCGGCAAAATAAGTTTTACTTCTATCCTCTGACCAATCCTTATTCTCCTTTGTGAGCTTTTCTTTTTCTGCTTGTCTGTTGCATGTTGTTATGCTGTATGATTCAGTCCGAGGTTCTCTTCATTCAATCGCCATGGTCAGCTTGGATGATCTCTTCTTCAATAGCTCCAATTATCATCTAGATGCTATGTAATTCCAAAATCTAAACCCCCAGGCTCCACCTCTTTCATGAGTTTCTATAAGTACATCTAAATAGCCATGGGATAATTCCACATGGATGTTCTACTGATTTCTAAGTTCAGCATGTACATCGAACTATGTACCCTCCTACCCCCAAAACTGCTAGTATCTATTGTAGATAAAGGCGCCCAGAAACCTATGATTGGTCCTTAACGTGTAGCTCTGCTTACCTCCCACAGCCAAAACGTCACCAGTTTTGGTTGAATCAGTCTTACAATTAACTTCTAATTGTTCCTTTTCTCTCCACCTCTATTGCCACAACCCTATTTAAGGCCACCAGCCTCTCTTACTTAGATTATTGCAAATCTTCCTAAGGCATTTCCCTCCATCCAAAGCATTTTCTATGGTGCTGTCAAAAAATCTTAAGTGTGAATCTAATAATTTTACTCTTTCATCAAAAAACCTTCAATAACTTCTTGCCCTGAGAATAGAATTGAAAGTCTTTGTTGTGACTCGTAAGGCCTTTCATGACCTGGAACTATCCCAGGAGCCAGCCAGTTTATTGGTGAAGCATAAGCTTTGAAAGTTTGATGCCTGGATTTAAATATTAGCTCCTTTTCTTCCTTCCTTTCTTCCCTTCTTCCTCTCTTACTCCCTTCCCCTCTCCTTCCTTCTTTCTTTCCTTCTTTCCTTCCTTTCTTACTCTCTCCCTCCCTTCCTCCCTCCAACCTTCTCCTTCTCTCTCTCTCCCTCCCTACCTCCGTCTGTCTGTCTGTCTGTCTCTCTCTCTCTCTCTTTCTTTGTTTCTCTAACTTTGTGAGCCTCGCATAGATCTTGACTATGTTGATAAAGCAGTGGAAAACATAGACAAAGCCTCCCTTTCTGAAATGTTGATTCTAGAGGAACTAGATGGACAATTATTAAGGGAACAAGTAAATATATATTATGTCAAATGATGATGAAATGCACTGGAGCAGGGGTTGTAATGAGATTGATGTACATATATAGTGACATTTTGGCAGATTGAATATAAACGGCAAATCTCCAACATAGAGAAGTATTGAATAGCTTTCTTTCCCACTGGGATCATCTTGGGGCTGTTTCTGGGGGCAGTTTTTAGAAATTTATTTTATTATCTAAAAGAATTTCTAGCTCTCTAGAAAAGGGACTATGAGGAAGCAAGAGTTGAAACAAGGAGATGGGGCTACTATAGTCATGCAGGGCAGAGAGAAACAGGCTCATACTAGAGTTTTAATAGTGAAGATGGAGAGCAGTGGTCTGATTCTGAAATATTTAGAAATATTTAGAAAGTAGAACTCACAGAATTTGCTGATGGGTTTGATATGAGACTAGGAAAAAAAAGAAGAGTCAAAGATAATTTCAAAAAAATTTTAAGGAGTTTTAAACATTTTTCATTCTAGAAACATGTATATATCCTAAAATTTCACCCTCTAACCACATTCAAGTGCTATTAATTATATTCACCATGTTGTGCAACTATCACCATCATCCGTTCCCAAAATGTTTCCATCATCCCAAATAGAAACTGTATAGTTTACGAATTAACTCCCTATTCCCTACCCCCACCCCATCTGCTGGTATCCTATATTCTAGATTCTGACTATGAGTTTGCTTATTTTAATTCTTTCATATCAGTGAGTGTGATGGTTAGGCTCGTGTGTCAACTTGGCCAGGTAATGGTGCCCAGTTGCTTGATCAAGCAAGCACTAGTCTAATTGTTACTGTGAGGACATTTTATGGACTTAAATCATTACTAAGTTGATTGCCTCTATGGCTGATTACATCTAATCAACTGAGGATTATTGTGGAAGGAATATAAAGTTGGATCAGGCTGAATTTATTGATATGGGCTCACTAAGCAGAGATTCTGGAATCAATGTTGTAGCTCAAGGGGTTAGAGAAGGCTCTAGCAGTTTGTTCAGGTGGTTGGCTGAAAGATGGCCCACATTACCTGAGGTTGAAATGCCACAATTGCCCTGGTATGATATTGATGAGGGCATCTAAAGGCTTTGAGAGATAGGAATGCTAGAGTCGAATGCTAGATTGGAATTAAGACAAGCCTGTCACCCCAGGAATGTCCAGAGGACACATCTTTTACCAGGACTGTGAGAAGTAAATTTGTAAAACTAACTCCATCTTCGCTGAAGAGCCCTGTGGTTGCTGTCTCTGTATTCACATATTACCATGGGTACTGCTGTCATGGAACTAGAATCCTTAAACACTATGAGGATGATTGGATACCGGGCTGTCAGAAGCCAAGTGGCAGCAATTAATTGCCAAAGACCAGGTAGGTGTAGCTACCACAATGAACAGCAGACTCAAAGCAGCAATCAGAATAGTCTTGAGTTGCAGAGATCTATGGCACTGGTTAATAGGTCATGGGGTACCTAGAAGTAAAGTAGATGGACAGCCTACTAAATTCCTACATAATCTGTATAAGCAGAAGTGTTCTAGATCTAGAGAATGAAAGTCTAACTTGAATTACAGAAACAGAGTCATGATCCCTTAATCAATGCCCAGTCTTGAGACAGTTTACAGATCCAGAGCCCCCTGAATGAGGGGAAGGCTGGGTACACTTTGGGAAAGACCCTGATACAACTGCCAACATTTTATACTGTTAATCTTCCTCCCAGCCTTCCTTAAAGAGACCTATGACCTTTTACCAGGGTAAGTGTGCATTGGGGAAAAGGGAATGATCAGACATTTTGGAAACTAATAGACACTGGCTCAGAAGTGACAATAATTCCAGGAGACTCAAAACATCACTGTGGTCCACTGGTCAGAATAGGTACTTAAGGCAGTCAGGTGATGGATGGAGTTTTAGCTCAGGTTCATCTCACAGTGGGGCCAGTGGGTCCCTGGATCCATTCTGTGGTTATTTCCTCAGTTCTGGAATGCATAATTGGAAGAGACATACTCAGTAACTCCCAGAATCCCCACAATGGTTCCCTGCCCTGTGAGGTGAGGGCTAATATGGTAGGAAATGCCAAGTGAAAGCTATTAGAACTGTCCCTACCTAGCAAAATAGTAAATCAAAAGAAATACTGGATTCCTGGAGGGATTGAAGAGATCAGTACAACCATTAAGGTCTTGAAGGATGCAGGGGTGTTGATTCCCACCAGACCTCCATTCAACTCTCCTATTTGGCCTGTGCAGAAAACAGATGGATTTTGGAGGAAGACGTGGATTATCATAAACTTAAGCAGGTGGTGACTCCAATTGCAGCTGCTGTTCCAGATGTGGAATCATTGCTTGAGCAAATCAACACATCCCCTGGCACCTGGTATGCAGCTATTGATATGGCAAATGCTTTTTTCCTCAGTTGATGTTAATAAAGACCACCAGACACAGTTTGCTTTCAGCTGGCAAGGTCAGCAATATACCTTCATTGTCCCTTTTCACTGATATATCAACTCTCCAGCCACATGTTATAATCTTACATGGAGTGAACTTCATTGTCTCTCCCTCCCTCAAGACATCACACTGGCCCATTATATTGATGATGTCATGTTGGTTGGACCTAGTGATCAAGAAATAGCAACTAATCTAGACTTATTGGTAAGGCATTTGCATGTCAGAGGATGGGAGATAAACTCAACAAAAATGCAGGTGGCTTCTACCTCGGTGAAATTTCTAGGTGTCCAGTGGTGTGGGGCATGTAGAGATAGCCCTTCTAAAGTAAAGGATAAGATGTTGCATCTGGCCCCTCCTACTACCAAAAAAGAAGCACAACACCTAGTTGGCCTCTTTGGATTTTGGAGACAACATTCCTCATTTGGGTGTGCTACTACAGCCCATTTACTGAGTGACCAGAAAAGCTGCTAGTTTGAGTGGGACCAGAACAAGAGGAGTCTTTGCAACAGGTCCAGGCTGCTGTACAAGCAGTTCTGCCACTTGGGCCATATGAGCCAGCAGATCCAATGGTGCTGGAAGTGTCAGTGGCAAATAGAGATACCATCTGGAGCCTTTGGCAGGTCCCTATAGGAGAATCACAATGCAGACCCTTAGGATTTTGGAGCAAAACCTTGCCATCCTCTGCAGATAACTACTCTACTTCTGAGAAACACCTTTTGGCCTGCTACTGGGCCTTCGTAGAGACCAAACACTTAACCATGGGCCACCAAATTACCATGAGACCTGAATTGCCTATCATGAACTGGTTGTTTTCTGACCCACCAAACCATAAAGTTGGGCATGCACATTAGCACTCCTTCATAAAATGAAAGTGGTATATACAAGATAGTGCTTGAGTGGGTCCTGAAGGCACAAGTTACATGAGGAAGTGACCCAAATGCCCATGGCCACCACTCCTGCCACATTACCTTCTCTCTCACAACTATAGACTCTTGGGGAGTTCCTAACAATCAGTTAACTGAGGAAGAGAAAACTTTAGCCTGGTTTACAGATGGTTCTGCATGATATGAAGTTACCACCTGAAACTGGACAGCTGTGACACTGCAGCCCCTTTGCAGGATGTCTCTGAAGGACAATGATAAGGGGAAGTCCTTCCAATGGGCAGAAGTTCGAGCAGTACACCTGACTATTCATTTTGCTTGGAAAGAGAAATTGCCAGACGTGCATTTGTATACTGATTCATGGGCTGTCACCAATAGTTTGGCTGGATGGTCAGAGTCTTGGAAGGAAGATGATTGGAAAATTGGTGACAAAGAGGTCAGGGGAAGAGGTATGTAGATAAACCTTTCTGGCTGGGCAAAAAACATGAAGGTATTTGTGTCCCACGTGAATGCTCACCAGAGGGTGACTTCAGTAGATGAAAATTTTAATAAACAAGTGGATTAGATGACCCGTTCTGTGGATAGCAGTCAACCTCTTTCCCTAGCCACTCCTTTCATTGCCCAATGGGCTCATGAACAAAGTGGCCATGGTGGTAAGGTTGGAGGTTATGCATGGGCTCAGCACCATGAACTTCCTCTCAACAAGGCCAACCTTGCTACAGCCACTGCTGAGTGCCTGATATGCCAGCAGCAGAAACCCACACCCAGGCCCTGATATGGCACCATTCCCCGAGGTGATCAACCTGCTACTTGGTGGCCGGTTGATTACATTGGGCCACTTTCATCATGGAAGGGACAATGATTTGTTCTAACTGGAATAGACACATACTCTGGATATGGATTTGCTTTCCCTGTGTGCAATGCTTCTGACAAAACTGCCACCCATGGACTTAAAGAATGCCTTATTCACTATCATGGTATTCCACACAGCATTGCTTCTGACCAAGGAAACCACTTCACAGCAAATGAGGTGCAGGAATGAGCACATGCTCATGGAATCCACTTGTCTTACCATGTCCCCCATCATCCTGAAGCAATTGGATTGATAGAACTGTGGAATGGCCTTTTGAAGCCTGAATTATTGTGCCACCTACATGGCAGTGCCTTGCAGACCTGGGGCAATGTTCCATTGAACTGGAAGTTAAGACTGCCACCTAGGTACTTTGGGTTCCTCATGCCTCTGAATCAATAGTCAAAGAAGGGAATTACTGTACTGGCTGGGGTACTTGATCCTGACTATCAAGGGGAAATAGGACTGCAACTACACAACGGAGGTAAAGAAGAATTTGCCTGGAATACAGGAGATCCCCTAGGGCACCTATTAGTACTACCATGCCCTATGATTAAAGTCAATAGAAAATTGCAACAACCCAATCCCAGTAGCATGACTAATGACCCAGACTTCAGTAATGAAAGTTTGGGTCATCCTACCAGGCAAAGAACCACAGCCATCTGAGGTGTTTGCTGAGGGTAAAGAGAACATGGAATGGGTAGTGGGAAAAGGTAGTGATAAATATGAACTATCACCACATGATCAGTTACAGAATTGAGGACTGTAATGGTTATGAATAGTTCTTCCTAGTTTTGTAATGAGTATGTTTGTATTTATACATAAAGAAAATATCTTTGTTTTCTTTCCCATCTCATCCCCTTATCATATGACATAAGTTGTATTAGTTTCATGTTGTAACATTTAAGTTATAGGATATCAAGTATAAGAGTGAACATTACCCAAGGACTTGAACCCTATTCTGGAGAGATTTAGTGCATTTCGTGTTGTATGCAGGGCACTTGAGTATTGTTTAGGTGAAAATTATGTTTTTTATTGTTTTTATTTAGAGATTAAGTATGGTTTAAGATGATGTGTGTGGCTGCCAAGTTGACAAGGGGTGGACTGTGATGGTTAGGCTTATGTGTCAACTTGGCCAGGTAATGGTGCCCAGTTGCTTGGTCAAGCAAGCACTGGTCTAATTGTTATTGTGAGGACATTATGTGAACTTAAATAATTAGTAAGTTGATTGCAATCTATGGCTGATTACATCTACAATCAACTGTGGAGACTGCCTTCAGCAATGAGAGACATCTCATCCAATCAATTGAAGGCCTTAAAAGGAGATGTGATGATTTCAGCTGTCAGAAGAGAGAATTTCCATCTCTTCTTCATTCAGACAGCTTCTCCTGAGGAATTCATCAGGGACCTTCACTGGAGTTCCTGGCTTGCAGGCTGCCCTATGGAATTTGGATTTGCCCATCCCCACAGTTGTGTGAGACAATTTTTAAAAATCTCATATTTACCAATATCTCCTGTTTGTTCTGTTTCCATAGAGAACCCTGATTAATACAGCTAGATCATACAATATTTGTCCTTTTGTGTCTGGCTTATTTCACTCAACATGATGTCTTCAAGGTTCATTCGTTTTGTCCTTTTAAGCCTTCATTCCTTTTAAGGCTGAATACTATTCCATTGTGTGTGTATACCACATTTTGTTTATCCATTTTTTGGTTGGTGGGCACTTGGGTTGCTTCCATTTTTTTCGCAATTGTGATTAATGCTGCTGTGAACATCAGTGTGCAAATAACTGAGTCCCTGCTTTAAATTCTTTTGGGTATATACCTAGAAGTAGGATTGCTGGGTCATATGGTAATGTTATAGTTCACTTTCTGAGGAACTGCCAAACTGTCTTCCACAGTGGCTGCACTATTATACATTGCCACTAGCAATTAATGAGTGTTCCTATTTCTCCACATCCCCTCCAATACTTATAAGTTTCCGTTTTTTAAAGCCACCATTGTAAAATGTTTGGAATGGTATCTCATTGTGGTTTGGATTTGCATTTTCCTGATGGCTAATGATGCTGAGCATTTATGTGCTTTCTGGCCATTTGTGTATCTTCTTTGGAGAGATGTCTATTCAAGTCTTTGGCCCATTTTTAAATTGGGCTGTTTGTCTTTTTTTGTTGTTGTTGAGTAAAAAGATTTCTTTATATATTCTGGATATTAAACTCTTGTCAGATATGCGGTTTCCAAATATTTTCTTCCATTGTGTACTTAGTCATTTTACTTGCATGATAAAGTCCTGTGTATTGCTTGAGATTTGGGCATAAAGTCTATAAACCATTGCCTAACAAAAGGTCCTGAAGATATTTCCCTATATTTTTTTCTGGGAGTTTGGTAGTTCTGGTTCTTATATTTATTCCTTTGATCCATTTTAAGTTGAGTTTTATATATGGTGTGAGGTAGGTGTCCACCTTCATTCTGTTGCAAATGGAGATTCAGTTTTACCAACACTTTTTGTTAAATAGACTATTCTTTTCCATTTGAGTGGTCTTTGTTCCCTTGTCAAAAATCTGTTGACCATAAAGGTGAGGGTTTATTTCTGAGATCTCAGTACTATTTAATTTGTCTATATGTCTGTCTTTGTGCCAGTAATATGCTGCTTTGTTTGCTGTGGTTTTGTAATAAGTTTTAATTGGGAAGTGTGACTCCTCCAACTTCATTTTCTTCAAGATGGCTTTGACTATTTGAGGCCCCTTGCCTTCCGTATAAATTTGATGATTGGCTATTCCATTTCTGCAAAGAAGACTCTTGAAATTCCAATTTGGATTGTGATAACTCTGTAAATTGCTTTAGGTAGAATCGACACCTTATTATTTAGTCTTCCAATCCATGAACACAGAATGTCCTTCCATTTATTTAGATCTTCTTTGATTTTTTTTAACACTGTTTTTTTCATTTTCTGAGTTCAAGTCTTTTACATCTTTGGTTAGATTTTTATTTTTAGATATTTGATTGTTTTAGGTGCTATTGTAAACAGAATTTTTTTCTTGGTTTCTTCTTCTGATTATTCATTGCTAATGTATAGAAACAGTACTGATTTTGGGGTGTTGAGCTCATACTCCAATATTTTGCTGAATTCATTCATTAGCTCTAAGAGCTTTGTTTGTGGATTTTCTGTAGTAGGATAATGTCAACTGCAACTGGGGGAAGCTTTATTTCTTCCTTTCCATTTTGGATACTTTTATTTCTTTTTCTTGCCTAATTGCTTGGGCAAGAACTTGTTGTACAATGTTGAATAAGAGTGGTGATAGTGGGAATCCTTGTCTTCTTCATGATCTTAGAGGGAAATTTTTAGTCTTTCACCATTACATTGATGTTAGCTGTGGGATTTTCACATATGCCCTTTATTTTGTTGAAGATGTTTCCTTTTATTCCTTATTTTCTAAGTGTTTTTATCCATATGGGGTGCTGGGCTTTGTCAAAAGCATTTTCTGCATTAATTGATATGATCTTGAGATTTTTTCCCTTCATTTTGTTAATGTGATGTATTAGATTAACTGATTTTCTTAAGTTGAACCACCCTTGTATACCTGGGATAAATCCCACTTGATTATGGTATATAATTTTTTTACCATGAAGGTGGTTCAGTTTCCTTGTATTTTGTTGAGGTTTTTGCATCTATGTTAATAAGATATATTGGGCTGTAATTTTCTATTCTTGTGGTATCTTTATCTGGCTTTGGTATAAGGCTGATGTTGGCCTCAAAAAATGAATTAAGGAGTGGTCCATTCTCTTCAATTTTTTGGAAAAAAAGCTTGAGCAACAATGGTGTTAATTATTTTTGGAATGTTTTGTAAAATTCCCCTTTGAAGCCATCTGATCCTGGGCTATTCTTTTCTCTTATTTTTCTTTTTTTTTATTAGAGCAGTTGTGGGTTTACAGAGCAATCATACATAAAATACAGGGTTCCTATATACCACTCTATTTTGCACCTCTGGGCTTTTTTTTTGATTACTTATTCAATCTCTTTGCTAGTTATTAGTTTGTTGAAATCTCTATTTCTTCTTGAGTCAGTAAAGGTAGTTTGTATATTTCTAGCTATTTGTCCATTTCACCTAGGTTATTTAATTTGTTGGCATACAGTTGTTCATAGCATCCTCTTTTAGTCATCGTTATTTCAATGGGGTCGTTAGTATTGGTCCCCCTTTTTACTTCTAATTTTAGTCATGTGTGTCCTCTTTCCTTTTTCCATTAGTCTAGCTAAAGGTTTGTCAATTTCATTGATCTTTTCAGAGAACCAACTGTTGGTTTTGCTGATCCTCTGTATTGTTTTTTAAATTCTCTATTTCATTTATCTCCAATCTAATCTTTGTTAATTCCTTTCTTCTGCTTGTTTTGGGTTTAGTTTGCTCTCTTTTTTTTCTTCTAGTTCTTCCAGTTTTAATGCTAGGTTTCTGATTCAAAATCTTTCTTCTGCTTTAACATAAGCACCTAGAGCCTCACATAATGTTGTAATTTCCCTTTTACCCATTGGTTGTTTAAGAGGACATTGTTTAATTTCCACATATTTGTGAATTTTCTATTTTTCAATGTGCTATTACTTTCTAACTTAGTTCCAATATGGTTGAATTGATTGAGGCTTGTTTTGTGACCTAAGATATGGAATGTCCTGGAGAGTGATTCATATGCACTCAGAAAGATTGTGTATTCTGTTGTTGTTGGGTTTACGTATTCTCCATGTCTGTTAAGTCTAGTTGGTTTCGAGAATCATTTAAGTCTTGTATTTCCTTATTGACCTTCTGTCTAGATGTTATATCCAATCTTGAAAGTGGTGTATTGAAGTCTCCTGCTATTAATGTCGAACTATTTGTCCCTTCAAATCTGTCAGTACATGCTTCATATATTTTAGGGCTCTACTGTTAAATATATATATATATATATATATATGTATGTATATATATGTATATATTCATAATTGTTATAACATTGTTGAATTGATACCTTTATCAGTATATAATGACCACATTTATCCCTCATAACAGTTTTTGATTTAAAGCCTATTTTATCTGATATTAATATTTTTACCCCAGCTGTCTTTTGGTTATTACTTGCATGTCATACTTTTCCCATCCTTTCACTTTCAACCTACTTATAGCTTTGAATTTAAGATAAGTTTCTTATAAACAGCACAGAGTTGGGTAATACTTTTTTATCCATTCTGCCAATCTCTGTCTTTTGACTGAAGAGTGTAATCCATTTACATTTAAAGTCAGTACTGATAATGCAGGACTTTCTTCTGCCATTTTTCCATTTAGTCTTTGTAATTAGTATTCTTTTTTCGGTACCTCAATTCTTCTGTTAATGCCTATTTTCATGTTTATTTGACTTTTTGCCTTTTGTATTATACCATATTGAGTCCTTTCTCATATCTATCTTTTTTTTTTTTTTTT